>JANSTS010007213.1:7639-19892 GCA_026546915.1 Sylvicola fuscatus
TTTTTTTTTTATAGAAAACACTTGACAATATTATTGATAAATGGCCAGATCCGTGTTTCATCCAAGTCCCTGCCACCTTGTCGCCTCGCAAATGCATAACAAAACATAATAGCCCACAGATTATGCACTTGAACAACGGTCTTGCTATAATCTTAATACCCTACAGCTTGTCACACTTTTGTTTTCTTTCATCTGCAAATGGCCAATTGAATGTTTGGAATAATCGCGATCGTCGTGTGAATACAGTTTTTATGGTCGCGAATCCAAAGTTCATCTTATTGATAACGGCATGCAGCGCCTGCGTGGAGGTTCCATTCAATCAATCCCATTATAAACTTTCTAGATTACTTTTGTACAACCTTTGACTATTTGTAATTATTAAATGCATTTTAAATGATCTTGGTTAATGTAAGGATCGTTCTAGACATTTCCACTTAATTAGTATGATAAAATGCTTCTTTAATGATTCGTCTTGTAATTGGTCTGGTTGAATTGCAGCAGTCGCACTCGCTTAATTACTTGTGGTTTAGTAATAACAAGAAAGATTCAGTCTAACATAAAAACTGATGCCTCATTTGCCTAATGATGCCGACCTGTACTCCGTATGTTTATTTAGTTATTCTTAATACGACTAATTGGGTCTTGAAGTGTGTTTCGTCTACGTACTTTACACGCCAGGCTCTTACGTAAAACCGATTTTGATTATTCCGTCTCAGAAGCTAATTGGTATGGTTGGAAATTTGCGCACGGAGCCAGTGAAGATGAGGTCGCGAGCGGCACAGCCTTCGCGCAAAATGTGCATACGTCAAGATGGCTGGTTGTAATTGGAATGATCTCTGACTCAAATTACACTTCAATGTTGTGCACAGGTTGAAGATCTTGACAGTTGCAATGTTTAATCAATCAGATACAATCTTGGTGGTATTTTAGGTAATATAATAATTACTCCAGCTCGGCGAGTGGCGACAATGTACTAAGTACCTTTTAATTACCTTGGACCAATTGTTTATTCTTGTAGTGTAATTTGTGACCTGCTAATTATGTTGAAGCACCTCGTTGTCATTGAACATTTATGGTTTAATTTTGTGAATGGAGCTGGGATCTTCAACCTTTTATTACTTCAATTATTGTTTGGTCTTCATTTGCTCAGTTTTTTCTTTAAACTTATTTGGACTTGTAAGGTTTTTGACTTTAGAAATCTTAAAATGTTAGACAAATGTGTTAAAGCTCTTGGAAAAAGTAACTCATTTCTTGATACTCAATATATTTGCTAGAGGGTAATCGCATTTCTACAAGAATAAATTTACGAATTATAGTTAGCTAACAAGAAATTGTAATAATCTTCTAAGAAAATATGAGTTAAATATTTCTTTGAAAATTATTTTACCAAATTGCAGATTTTATTTTTCTATCATATATTTAAATATAACTAATTTTTTTAAACAGTCGGTTCTGATAAATCATTTTTCAATTTATTTTCTTCGTTATAGTAAATGTTGGCGTTCCTGTGTCTAATTATTTATAAAGTTATAAATTTTTTAGATTTGAATATTTCAATCTTTAAGCAATCAATAATAATCATACCGATTAAATAATTATATATCAATAAATCTTATTTAAATAATAATAAATTGTGGATGTTTGAGGCATTTTTTAATCCACCTTTAATATTGGCAAACGCTTTCCATCAGCGACTCACATCTTATAATCTTGTATACTCAATGATTGACATTTTCTCACGATTTTTGAGTTTGATTAATTATATAAATATTTCTGAGAAGTGGCCAAAATTAAACACATTTACTCACTTAGTTTTATAATCACATTTGAAAGGACAGATTTTCCTCGCAACACCAGCGTGGAAAGAAAAATGCTGCTGCTTAACCCGAAATCGTTGCACATTAAGCAATTTAATATCTGTAAAAAAAAAAATAAACATTTTTATGTCGCAATTAACATATCCAAAGGTGACTTTCGGCAATTCAGCTGGTTGTCCAGAAACTCACTCTTTTCACACTGTCGTGAATGCGCGCCAAACCTATACAAATATGATTTCAATAAACTATTTATGTCTGATATTTCTACGAAATGCTAAACAAGTTGTTTTTTCTTCTCCCATTCAATACAATAACTTTGCCACAATAATCCACAAAAATCTTAATATACATTTGTTTGTAATGAATGAGTCTGGAAAGCCACTTAAGATTTTCAATTCAAGACACCGTTTTCAGATAACAAATGTATTTTACCTTCAATTTTTTTAAAAAGTATACTTCTACGAGCATTGATAGGTTTTCTTTCATATGTCTTCGAAAACGCTGGTTGTCTTGCTCGGTAATTGATCAATATGACGCAAGTGAGTGAATGGATATTCCATTGTTAAGCAATGCTAAAAAATTGTTGTTGTTGTTTTTTTTTGTTATCAAATTAATAATTTTATCAGAGAATTTATGTCCATAAAATGTTGCAACATGCATTATGTAAAACGTTTTATTGACATTTTTGTGGTCACGGTCAGTAGCATTAGTTTGAGGCGCCTCACTGCCCATCGTAATTGTGATATTCAACATTTTTTTTCACAAATGCGGTTGGTAAGTTTTATGCTTGCAGCTGTGCAAGAACTTTTGAAAAACTGTCAACTTTTAAAGAAGCTGCGTCGATAATTATATGACGTTCAAATTATAGTTTATGCTTTTATTGAGACTTTGAGAGGTTGGCGTGTTCTTGAACATCCGGCTGTATTCTCCATAATATTGTAGATGCATTCGTGATATTTGTTTGTTTGAAATTAATCTGTGAGATAATATGTATATTATTAAAAAATGTTTGCCTCATTAGAGTCGAAGAAATTATAGAATTATAAAAAATTAACCAATTATAAAACAAAAAATGTTTAAATTAAGAAAATCAATGTTTAATCTTCATGGGATTGTTTTAATAAACGAAAGTTCAATTCAAAAAGTTAAAAAAAATCGATAATTATTTAAAAAAAAACTAATTTTTCAACAGTTCTTTTTAATAAAACTTTTTCTTTATATTGAATTCATTTTATACATAGATAATGTTTTAGTTGACCTTGATATATAAAGATTTTCGATTCACCTTAAAAAACATGGAGTAATATTCATAAAGAACAAGTTCTAGTTTGTTCTCAAGCAATATGAATAACACTTAAGTGTTTTTTTTTCCGTCAATAAGAAAACTAATATTTCAAAAATATGTTTGAATTGTCGACAGTTAACTACACGAAGAGCTGTTACAATAATTCGATTGTTAACGCAAGATCTTACACCATGAATCTGTAATGTAATTGAATTCCCATGCAAATCGATTATGTTTGGCATTCATAAAGCATGACCCTTTACCTATAACTACTTGAATATGCTTTTCCGCGTCTAATATTCCATCAATACCCATAGATAAACACTCGAATTCCAATATAACGTTTCATGCGATTGTTTCCTAACATTTCTTGTATTCAAATTTAAAAGCGAAACATACCACAGATAAGCTGCACGTAACATAATCAGCGTTTGGCTTCATTCGCGGACGCGAAGAGCTCGCACCGAAGGTCTCTCAAGAAATGTATGAGCTTGAGCATTTCTCCAAGTAGCGCGTTCCTTTTCGATTTGCATACATGTATTTTGTTTGGCTATGCTCTTACGGGCTGTGTGCGATGACGATCTGGTTTTGTATGCATTTGTGCATTCATCTCGCTGTACTTCCTGGAGACTGGAATGCCAGTAAGCTGTCTTTGATGTGGCACCGGGCGGTGGTCACATTACATACCAACGCCACTATATGCGCACACACTCGCCCAACGCCTCATACACCATTAACATATGAAGGAAATGTATGTTTTCGGCAGTCTTCAATCTTCATTTATATCTTTTTGGGTACAAACGTCTTACTTCTAAGAAAAAAGTACACTCACTCTTCTGGTTGGTGCTCATGATTTTGAGAAAATCACTTTAAGTAGATGCTTCTTTTTTTTGTTTTTTTTTGATGGTTAAGCGAATCTTTGTTTCAGTAAGATTTTGGTTGTTTTCGTTTTGTTTTTGTTTCGTTTTGTATTTATTCCTCACGCGCCGCGGCGTAATTATCTTCAGTTTCTCTTCAAGACGTCTTCAAGACACGGCCGCTTCGCTTCGCGCTTTTCCTTTTTCACAACAAGTCGCTGCGTCTTTCCACCAAGACCCAGAGAGCAACAAGCTTCAGCTCATCTTAAGACGTGGTACCTGCGGCCATACAGTACAATGCATGCATACACAAATGCACAATGAACACAAAGGAAACCACACAAAACACATGTTGTTGCATAACGGGATCTGCGACTACACAAACGAGCATACGTGTTTTTTTTTGTTTTTTATTTTTTAATAAATAAAACGCCGCATATTTTTGCATTAAAAATGATTAGCCCCAACAATTAAAGTCAAGATTTTCATTTTTATTTATTTTACGCATATTAATTCGAATAAAATTAATAAAAGCAGCCGCTAGCGGTATACGCGTGCGCGCGCGCGTGTATTTTCCACTTTACAGTTGCTTTACTTTCTTTTCTGCGTTATTATTGTTGGCATTATTGTAACAATCGCACATTTGCAGTGATTTCTTGCTGTTGCAATTGTTTATTTATGATATGGCGAATACCAATTTGCCAGAGAGTGCCAGGCTGGCTCATATTATTATTGCCATGTGGATATAAAGTAGGGAGCCATAACTGGATCAAGTCATGTGTGTAAACTGTATGCACTTCGTTGGCTATAAAGCTTGTCACTCTAATTGCATTCAAGAATTAGTTATCAGATCCTCAGATGAGTGCACTCTCTGGAAGCCGGTTTGTTTTGTGCACCAGATTTTCAGGCATGACAACCTTCTATATGGCCGCGATCCAGCATAAATGACACTGCGAGCAGCGACTGCAGTTTCATGCATGTAGAATTTGTGCAGTTTTCATTTGGCAAGCAATTCACTGTTAATTTATGTAAAGTAACTGAACGATTCATTTATATGTTGAGTATGGTCTAAAAATGTCACCGTTACAGAATGTTAAGCTGTTTTTTTTGTTGTAATTAATTGGATCAAGTTTGTGATTATTAATTATATCTTACAAGTAACAGTGTTTTCTTAATTGTAATTTATGTATATTAAATTCAAATATCTATATTTAATTATTAAAATATTGCAGGTGCAATTAAATAATATGTCACTTTATAAATTGTACAACAGTAATGTTGACAAAGATCACAATGGGATAGATTTCCCACGAAGAAACTCTAAAATACCTGACTTTCTGTTTTGTCTTCGAATTCCCATTGCTTTAGAAAGATCCGATCAATAATTTCCCCCCTAATCTTAGACATCTTTGTGCAATTAAGCGTTACCAAGCCGGCCAGGTGCTAAAAGATGAGCACATTGAAATACGTTTATTTGGCAACAGGCAAACATTTTTTTTGTTATTAAAAAAAACAAGTGTAAATTGTTTATCTGAAATACCCGAAAACGTTTACAAAAAATATATAATTGGATAATGTTTCGGCTATTAATAGTTTTTGCATAACTCTGAAGACTACCGTTTTCAGTTTTTAAACACCTATAATTATTTATTAATAATATTGTAAAAAAAATTATTATAACTAACCATGTCTTATGTATTTTTTTCAGAAGCTGCAATGCATCTCCATAAGCCAACGTTGTTATCTTCAAAATTAAATTATAGAAATTAAATGGTTATGTGCAATAAGTAATGCTTTTTAACTATTTACGCAAAAAATTAAATAAGCAATAATTGTGAATTTACTTAATTAATTATAAGTAAAAAAAATTAAAATAGTGCAAGTAAACAATAAAGTATTAATTAAGTAATTAGTTTAAAACAAATTCAAACCACTTAAATTTCACTTGTAACGTCGGTCCAACTGCGTACAATGATGGTTCCAGGACATGTTGTGTCCCTGTACATCGCCACCTGTGGCCAGAACGGCCCAGGACTGGGCTCCGACGAGAAAGAGATCGTCTTGCTCGTGTATGTGGTCATCGACGCAAGTAACGGCCAGGTAAGATTCACTTTTTTTTACATTAAAAACATTCTGTTTTGTTTTTTTTTGCATTTAAATCGAATATTATTATACAATTTGTCTATCTTCCTCCCTTGGGTGAGGTGGCCTACCTTCTTCGCGGGTTCAATCAATTCTGAAATATACCAGCAGTCCGGATACAATTTCAAATTGCCGGTTGGCCATATATTTGACTTTTTAATTTAGAACATTTTCTCATTTCCCTTTCACGACGCGAAAATAAGTTTTGTTATCGTAAGAAAGACAAGGAATTATTTTCCATTCTTTAAGTAAGTGAAACTGACAATACATGACACGAGGAGCCACACAAAGCACCGTACATATATAATATGTGTGGCCAAAAGAAGAATGTGCAAAAGGTTCAAGATGTCAACGCGTCAAAGACGTACAGACGTATATGAATTCGTATATTTGTCTATACGTAACTCTGCGGCTTCCGGTATTACAGGCAACATGTTCACGTTCAGCCTTTTGTTGTCAAATGCATAGTCTTGAAATTACAATAATTAAAGTTGTTTGGTTTGGCCGCTAAAATGCGGGAAAAGAAATGCATATGGGGTTGAAAATATGGCACTTAGCGGATCACGGGGTCACACAAAATTAGAAATTAAAATAACATGGCTGTTCCTGGGACGTTCTGGTTGAGGCGACGCGACGCGATCGGGCCTTTGTGATATTGCATTTTTATCGTCAAGAATCACTAAAATGTTATCAAGAAATGATTCGAATCAAGGAAATGGTCTAAGTTCCTTTCGGTTTTTCTTGTAAGATACCTTGATTTTAAATTGTTTTTAAAGATAAAATAAGTTTCAACGAAAAAGGGTTCAGAAATAAGTAATATGACTCAAAATCAGTATTTCTTTGTCTTCATTAGATCGAAAATTTAAATCTTAAATGTTGATGTTGTGGATTTGGTTCAGTTATGTGACAATAATAAAAGTTAAAATTCAACACCCGGAAGTTCTACGCGAAGAAACTAAAAGTTCTTTGTTTTTGAAAATTTATGAAAATATGATTTGGGTTTGTAGTTTCATAAATATATCAGCATATTTAAAACATAAGAAAAACTCACACCTGAATACCGTAATTGTATTGTCCAAAACAGAGTCATTTACTAGTCATAACAACAAAATTATTAAGATGCAAAATAATTTTACACGCTGAAATTGAGGTTATACTAGAAAGTAACAGATTTTTGGTGAAAATGTTTTTTAGTAAAATCGGTTTGCTGTCATTACACAATAATTATTGGATTTTCCCCATCCAAGGATAAAGTTGTAACTTTTAAATTATTTGTCACCGAATTTATATAATAAATGTCTTCACGATTTAGTCTTAATTTTTGTTGGTCAGAGTATCATCCGGATTTGTATTTTAAAAAATCTGTAAGTCGGTTATTTCCTCCATTTACCTGCCTTAAAAAAAATACAAAAATCTCTTCTCGTTTAGTCCATTATGTACTTATGCCATAAATACATATGTAAGTACATCTAATACTCCCTCATATCAGCAATCATTACCACAAGGTCGACCAAACACTTTAAGTCAAATAAAAAACGCTACATCAAACATGTCTGACAAACTTCAATCTGGCCACATGTATGTAGCTACGATGCATGCGGATGTGTAGACAAACAACTACAGAGTTGAGTGCAAACATTGCCAACAAGACGCTGTTACGCTGTATCTTTGTCATTTATGTCTATTTGAATTTGACCAACTTTGATTGATTATTCATATGTTGTATAGATTAGATGACATTTTCACAATGATCAATTCTTAAAAAAAACTCTCTTGTTTACTATTGCACAAGCAATGATTATGCTACGTCTAAAATGCGACATCTTCATCTTTCGTTTTCTTAAAGATTAGAGTTTTTTTTTGTTTTTGCTAAGAAAATATAACTTGTCTGCAGTCAAATTTAAATATTCAACAACATTTTTGATCAAACCAAGTGAGATAACTTTCGTTGCATTGTGGGCGTCTTTTCTACATACTTATGAATGTTTGTTTGTATTTAATCTGAACTCTCTAACGCACCAGCCAGTCACTGGCGATCTTTTTAAAGTGTTTCAATTAGTCGAACATTCACTGCAAACATAATGGCGTCTGTTCTATAAATACTTAAATACTACATATAGAGGGGATCTTATCCATTTAACCAATAAGAATCAAAACTGAATGGAATTCAGGCGTTTAAGACGTTGTGATTTTATATTACTATTTATTTTAAAGTTTAAACTAATTACTATCTGAAAAACCGGTTAGAATGTTGATAGATTTAATCATAATATGGTAAGCTTAACCATATTTCATTTTAATAAGTAAGTAAGTAAAATATAAAGTAAGTAATGGGCTCTAAAGGGACCTTGCTATTTTTCACCTTATTTTATGCATATCGTCTCAATTTATGGCCGCCGACAGTATTGAGGCGCTTCATCAAAGCAAAGCAAATAGCCTTTCAATTAAAATGCCGCAGTCAGTCGTTTAGTTCCAAAGAATTTACCTTAATGACTTATGTATGTAACATCGTATAAGTCCGCGTCTCCCATTTTATTGCACATTTGCGTTTTTTCGTCGTGTAATTTTGATAATAATTAATGTCGTTTCGTTGTGTCCGAAATGGTTTGATACATTGCCTTCAAGATTTCTTGGTGTTTTTCTTTAAATTGAGTGCTAGAGCTGGTAGCGCAATGTCCCAAAAACAACATCAGCGCACTCTCGAAAATGCGTCATGAGCACGTCAAAATGGGAAAAAATGGCCATATAACAAACACACAACACAAGAATGCTATTTAAGAAAATATATAAGCTTAGCCACTATACCACAGGCCTCAAAAAAAGAGAAGAAGGAAGAAAAAAAAAAACAGACTCCACATGAAAACATTCACAAATGATAACACAAAAACAGAAGAGGAAGAAACTACTTCAATTGGATTTTCCAGTCGCACAAAAGTGTGTCTTAAAGATTTCGTGAAGTCGTTTTGCGTGGACGCGCGTGTTGTCTGTCTCATACGATAATTTGGTTAGGCTTGTAAATACTTTGTGAGAAAGTGAAAATTGAGCTGGTGTGTGTCAATGGTTGTGGTGAGATTTGTGAATGGCATCTAAAGTAAATCGCGTTTCTTGCCTCTTAATCCCTAAACCCCATTTCGGCGTTTTATTCTTTTAAGATCGACAAATAGGGCCAACTTTAGAGTTAAATCTTGATTTCGTAGCGCCGAACTTTTATTGTTTACGCGAACAAGGCATTTCTTCTTGATAGCGAGCTTTTTGTTTATAGTAATACTAAAATACACGCGGTTCATTGTTTTGCTGGCGAAGTTTACGACTCTTTTTGGAATTCTTATTTTGGGTCACGTCTTTTTTTTCATTCAGATCAGTAGCACATTGCGATTTGCGTTTGTGTATGCGTCATGAGTTTTTAAGACGGCGTCGATCGACGCTTCGTGATGTTATGCGATTGTCTGTGGCTGTTGTCCGCGAATTCGTTCGTTTTGCATCGATTGATTTGTATTTGAAGCAGTTAAATGTGGTTATGTGCGAATTTTTCGAAAAACCTATTGATTTATGTCTTTTTTGAGTGATTTTACTTTGACATCCGTTGTAATTTAGTCAATTAAATGTTCGATTTTGTTAAGGTGGAGATCGGCAAAAGGTTGATTCATTGCCAATAATAAATTTATATAAACTATACATATTATGCTGATTACTTTAAGTTTATATGCTTGAAGCTTTTACGACTTCTGGACCACACTCGTTAAGATGTTTCAAACAGAAGAAGATAAAAAAAAATCACTAAACTTCATTGATTTTAGTTTAAAATTTCTAACCTAGTTTATAAACACTAATAAAAATGTAATCATGTTCAGCCTTCATTTACCTAAATCTAATAAAAACTAAAAATGTTGTTGTGAAATTCTATTAAATGGTTATTGAGTGCCAGTGCTCATCATATGATTTCTCACGTTTACGTTTGATCATAAAATTAGCTGCGATTATTGATCAACCACATATCCATTATTTGCTCGCACGCCCTTTCCCAGCCAAAACCATTAAGTTGAATGCTATTCAATTGGAAATAATTAAACATCTGATTATAAACCAAAACCACATTCTTACTAGCTGTCTTAAGAATCAGACAATCCTGTTGACTGCCGGCTAATCATAAGATTGGAAAGGCGTCAACTATGCAGTTAGATGGCACTATAGCAAAAACAGCAACTATAGTTGCTTTTAATTCAAGTGATATTTCTTTCTAAGACACACAAGTGCCAACGCGAACAGATTTAATGCTGGGGATTCATTGTTGTCGATATGTATTAAGGGAATACCATTTCAATGGGAAGCCGGTTTTCTGGTCCAGTTTTTTGTTGCTCATCGCTTCTTAGTGGCTGGGCTGTTCCGTTAGCTTAAATGCAACGACATCGTTCAGCTTCCGCATGTGCTAACGTGTAATCTTAAGAGTGGGGAAGCTTCAAATTGAAATTTATGTGACCAGGTGTACATCCAAGATGCTGTTTGCCGTTATGATTAAAAGGCATTCATTTAGAAATGTAATTGGATTTGGTACAGGCTTGAGATGTTTAACGCAATCGACTATTAATCTAATGACTGTAACTGAAAGCTGAGTTTTGGGCAATCTTAACCAATTCTGTTGATTTATTTTCTGAAACAGATCGCAAATTTCACCTAATTTTTTTTTTTTTATTTAAAATGCCATTCATGTTATTTAACTTTAAAAAGTTCAATTGCAACAACTAAGAAATGAGTTAACACAATGGATTTCAATTACACTTTTTACCTTCGATGACCAATTTCTAGTGTTATCTTGAACTTTTTTACAACTTTATTGTCTTGTACATATAAGTGTTTGCTTCTGATTGGAAACGGTCCGAATGTCAAATGATTAGTGGATTTAGAAAGTCACTTAATTGTTTTTCATTGTATCAGGAAGGGAATAGGAAATTACCTAAACCTAAATTAAATGGAATTTGATTTCATATAATTTTAATTAAATTTACAATTGAAACTGCTAAGTTAACTGCATTTATGTTTGAATCATATATTATTTTGTCATCATTTGTGTTCCACTTATTTGCTTTCTGTCACAGTTCATTAACTATTTCTATGGGCTGTCTTAAAGATAACAATAATGCATTTTTAATGTCATGAAAGAAATGAACTTAATTTTAATCCAAGACAATTATTACTTTTGAGGAAAAATCAGTTTTTGTTCAATGACATTTCTACTCGTGGTCATTTTCGTTAAGATTTTGTTGTGCTGAAAACAAGTATTCTGCTCTTTTGCCTTACTTTTTTTTACAATGGAGAACCGAAGGACAAGCATAAATTTGGTCATTTCTTAAAAACAAAATTAAAAAGTTAATTGTTCACACGATTTTCATGAGCATAACTATACATGTACTTGAATTTAAAGTTCTCATAATTGCTTTTCAGAGTTGTTAACATAAAAAAAAGCTCTGATGACTTAAGAGCTATGCAGATTTTACAATTTATTGTGGCACATTTATGCATTAAATATTATTTATTTATGTAAATCCTTTTTTGCATCATTCAGACGGTGATTGGCCGCATTTACAAATTTTTCATCCACCTGTCACTGAGTGTTATGTGATATGTCTTAAAAATTATTTGAGATTCATATCCATTCTCTTTTATAAATTAATAGTTTAGAATTTGAAAACAAAAATGTAAACAATTCAACATGGATAAAGAAAAATAGCTTTTTTCAAAACTTTTACCAAATTTCTACACGAAAAGATATTGATTCACAAACGTGCCACATTCGTCTTTGGAGTTAATTTTATGCGCTGGAAATTAATTTCACAAATTAAAGTCTGCAAGCTGTTTGATTAAAGACAATTCCGGTTTTTTTTTTTCGACTAATCCTTTCAACTGACCTTCACATAGAAATGCCAGACAGAGTCTGCAATGTTGGTGTATTCATAACAACCACTCGAATTTCATCGGCAAAACGCGTATCCCACAGGCAAATATTGTTATTTTATGATTTTATTAATCATTTCAGCTTTTCAGCCTTTTGAAAATAATTTCAAATTGAACAGCGGATTGCTTCCTTTAGAAGATGTTTCTCAAATTTTGTTGACTAGCGAAACTTAGCGAATAAAATTTGAGAAACTTCGTCTTAA
>JANSTS010007213.1:19992-70593 GCA_026546915.1 Sylvicola fuscatus
AAATTTTGTTGACTAGCGAAACTTAGCGAATAAAATTTGAGAAACTTCGTCTTAAGCAAAACTATTCAAGAACAAGGCTTGTTAATTAAATATATTTGTAATTAATCCAATGTAAATTTGAATGAAATGTTTAATGGAATGTAAATTTTGGGTTATGAAATTAAACTTTGGTATGCTAAAACAGAAAGTATGCTTTTCCCACATAAATATTTTACACATAAATTCCAAATCCAAATTCCAAAATGACAATCAATAACCTTGAGTTTTATGAACCCTAAATTCCAGACTTCGCAACGATGCTAATAATCAGTCAAACTATCACGTTTTAATTTAATTTATTTGAATTTATATATTTTAATTATAATCTTTATTCAAATAAGATTTTATGTAATCGTATTATATGCAGATAAAATGGATATTTTCATTATAATGGCTCTTACTCTCAGGTAGACAACGGTTAGAAAACACAATTTCAGTTTCCTTGAAAACAATCACATTAAAACACTCTTAAGACGATACTCGCGTGCAGAAAGTGTTAACGGCGCCTTCATTTGCACCTTCGACTGCACCAGCTCACACCTTCATTAAATACAGGAAGGTAACTGGCGGGAATCATCTTTCTTCTCGATCCATACAAATGTAAATGCACTTGGATGAATTCAGCAAATAATGACTGAAAGAGATCTGCAGAAAAGTTGCCATTACTGCCAATGAGAATGAAATTAAAAGCAGAAATTATCATCGCCATAAAGCTGGCTCACTTAAATATAGGCAGGGACGTCAAAGGTCGGCGACGTTTGACGCGCATGTCGCTCCTTGCAGTTTGTCGACTATATATAGACACCATTGAAGTGCGGAAAGATTTGCAGCGAAATTCGCGCGCATTGAAATGCAAATCGGTTTGCTAATGTTTGCACATTAATTAATCATTCGTTATAGTTTTGTTTTTTTTTTGTTTTTTTTTCTTCGTATTATTGCATTTTAATGTGCGATCTCTGGTGCTCCTTGCGACTTTTGACTTGTAAGACGCTTGACTTGGCGCGCTTCAAACCGTAACCAATTGGTGAATGGTGTAGCCTAGTTTTTATTTGGTAATTATAGCAGCCAATCAGCTTGCATATGTTATATGGCATGTGCAGATATGCGAGCGTGTTGTTGCATAAGGCCAATCGGGCGGATCGGATTGCGGTTTCAGCGCATGTGGTGCTTTTTAATGGACACATGATTTGTTACCATTGAGACAGGTCTATGATCTTTTATGTAGAACTAATGCTCTTATTAATTTGGCATTATTTCCTCGTGTATTAATTACAGTTTGACATATTGCGGATCAATATGTTGTGTTATTGTGATGTTATCTATGTTGTATGGTTAATGTCTTAATTGGTTAACCTTAAACGTGCTACACAAAAACTATTGTTGCAATTTTTTATCTGGGCTCATTTATTGGTTATAATTTGTTACTTGGGCGGAACTTGCTTAATTTGACTAATTGATGGCAATTCAAAGTAGAAATCAAATCTTAAGATTTTTCAATAAAATTTAAATCAAATGAAATTTTTGCAGTGCCTTTTTGTATAGTATTACACAAAAACAAGAAATCCTGATTTAACTAATTAACTAGAAATTGTGACATTTTTATAAAAAACCTTTCAGGTATCGACGACAGAAACTAACATGCATGATTGATCACAAATCCACCTGATCAGCGATAATTACGATTTTTATTTTCTTTAATGCATTATCTTGATTGTAGGCGCCTTAACATCATACAACTATTTCAAAATCCTTGCTTCCTCACAAGAAATTATAGCGATTAATTGCTACTGACAATGATAAGCTGGACAGATGATGTTGCAAAAACACTTAAAGACACGTGCCACTAGGTAAAACTCAACAGTTCGCATTTGGGAATCATAAACAACAAAATCATGGTTATTGATTATTGAATTAATAGACAGAAAAAATTGTTTTTGCGGCAAGAGATTGCGTGTTTTTATGGTTGAAGGTTAAGCTGCAGGTTGCAGTTGTTACAATGATTATGGAAAATTAACATTGACAATAATATCCGTTCAAGTTGTAAAAATAATTTTGTTGAAAAAATCTGAAATTGAATAAAATGTTTGTACCCAGTTTATTTGTGTAAAAATTTTAAAATGTGTACCCGACGTTGATTTATATGCTGTTGTAAAGTTTTAATTATCATAGTCATTAAATAAACATTTATTTAAATAAACAATTATACAAATGTCCAACAACTTTGGAACTAATAAAACATCTCACACTCAACAGTGAACAATTAAAATTCATGCATTCACTTTCACCATATTAAGACGCGGCTTCGCCTTATTCTGTGCGTGCCCTTTGGCGTCTTCTTACTACTTATATTGAACGTACGTGATTGCATGTACCCATGTAAAATCCAGTTTAATGTGGTTGGCATTAACCATTGCACCTGAACTTCTAAACGAGAAAAAGATAAAGAAAACATCTGACACAGTTTTAAAAAACTTAATTGCACGTCGGTCCTTCTCATTTAACGAGCATCCATCTCGGCGTTTATTGCACGAGAATTTGAAACAATTTATTGCACTAAGGCTTTAAATTGCAATTTCTTTACGGCTAGTAATGAAACGAATTAGTTCCATACAAAAACGTATTTAAAATGTCAATGGGGGTATTGACGGCTCCTCGTTTTAACTATATTTTACTCACCTGAAACTGATTCGATTATGCAAAACATTTCTCCATTTTCAGCTTAGTATTGTATAACAACTGTTCTGAAGTTCATTGACGTCTTTGAGCTGTTGACTAGAGCTTGAAAAAAGCTAAATGTGCAAACATTTGAAGATGATTTTGTAATTTCATGCTTGACATCGTTTGTACCTTAACGATGCTGTTAATTAGGAGTGAATTGATTTTAAGTAGAGTTCAAATGCTTGTTTATTCCCATTGACATGATAATAATTTCAGTTCTAGGATTTCTTATAGATTCTTGAGAGCATACTTTATTTGCTGATTTCATAAGCATAGCAATTAAAGCAAATAAATCGAAATTTCATATTGAATTGTATCCACGAACGCAACCATGTTCGCTTAATATAAACCTGGAATATTTTATCTCAAATATAAGTGTAATTTGTTTTTAAAATTACATTTTAAGACGATTTTAGTTTGTTCAATCATTATGATGACGTATGAAGTTAATAATAGTTTTTGTTAATTCAATTTTAACTATCATTCACTCGAAAATTGTGTCTCAAACGTAAAAAAATGAGTTTTAAATGTTTTCTTTTCTCATTTGAACAACGTCTATGTTTGCATATAGTTGCTGCAATAAAGCATAATTATTTTGAAAATTGTTCATTCTTTATTAACATACGCAAATCACTTCATTGCGCATCTTATTAAGTTGAAGTAGCATTAAGAAGTATGTACGGTGTACGTGTATTTCATCATCAATAATAACTGTCTACAGTCAATCTTAATGTTAGGCGTGATGTGCGTAACTTTTAAAGAAAATATTTACGTCATTCAGACACGTAAAAGTCGTCATTCACTATGCAGGTATAAAAAAAACAAAGATTTCTTAAGCGAAATATGCTGATTGACAATTTAGATTTACTAACGGCTGTTATTCTTACAATCGAATAGTTGTTCAAACAAACTGATACATTTACCAAGACTTTATGTTCGTACTAAAGAAAGGGGTTTTCTGAAGAGTTTTTGTTGTTCTTAATCGGTATTTTTTTAAATATACAATTTTTTAAATACGTATAAAACATCATTCAGTGTATTCATTAAATATTTAAAAATTACCAGAAAGAGAATTCAGTAAACATAAATCAATATTTGTTGAATTTGACCCAAAATGTTTTTCAAAGAAACATATTTTTCTCAATATTTTAATTATCAACTTGAACAGTTTTTAAGCATTGATTAATAGTTTCTTCAATCTATAATATTTCACTAGATGAATCGACTTGATTTTTAAATGTACTCAATCATATAATTCAATTACACCTGCCATTTTAATACTAAGTTTTCATAGTTAGTTTATGAGAATAAACGGCACTTACCAACATAACTTATTGGCCATTAATTTTCCAATTTTTCAAATAAAACAAAACCATTTGCTGCAATGATAATTACACACACACAGACACACACACACACACACACACACACACACACACACTTTACGCGTTCGCTGTCTCGATTTTTGATTAGAAAAGCACACTGAAAAGCTCCAAAAACTGTTGTTTGCTAAAACATAAAGTATCGACACGCTCAACACGAATAAGCATAATACATTTGTTTGTACTTCCGTAATTGGCAGCGCCAGGATGGAGTGCAGGCAGACGCAATCTTTGCTCGCTGGGCAATTATCTTCCACAGAAACGGTACGCAGCTCATCAAAGTTCATTTCAAAGACTTCTCACTTCTTCTGTTCTCCTCGCATTATATTTTTCTAGTATTTTCACCCGAATTACTGCACAGCTTTTTGTCTGTATGTAGAACGGCTTCATGCGCATTAAATCTGAAGCATTGTTGAAAAGCGAAGCCTTTTGCTTTAATAATAATTTGCTACAGGTATTGCCAGCCAGTCTTCACACCGTACTGGTTTCTCTAAATTCTTCTCGGCTGCCGCGTCTTATGGGTAATTCAGATTTCACGAATGCCTACTTACTGGTCAACCATTTAATGCGCCCATCCCTGAAAGTGGGCACCCATTGAATTAATTATTGAAAATTTAGAACTGTTTTGTAAAAAAATGCGTGGCAAGTGTTTGGTTTCTCAAGACTTTTTCTTCAAAATGCCTTTTTTTTCAGTTTTAAGGGAATTCGGTTTTTAATGATTTTCAAACACTCGAGCATATATTTTTTGTTGTAAAAAGCAATCTAAAAAATTGATGATGTTTATTAAGAATTTTCAGTATACTATTATAGTTATCTAGATGTGATTCTTTGTACTCATTGCAATTAGCGTTTTATAAAAGGTGTTAAATGAAATTTCCAACACAACATATTTCTTGCTTATGTCATACGCCTTAAATAGCGTGTTAATATATTCAACATAATTTGTTGGAGATTCTGGAAGCTTAGTCTGGAAGAACGTTTGAGAGCAAAGAAAAAAGAATTTTGAATAAAGTAAAGAATCTTTAAGTCCTTGCAGTTAAAATAAAAATCAATCGTTGTCTGAATTTGTGTTGTTTTCTTCACATAAATATATTGTTTTTTAGTTTCCCTTATTTTAAAAACTCGAGAACATCGTTGATTTTTCACAATGCAAGCTAACATTCAAATTATGGAACATTTTTTTGCAATTTTAACAAATAATAAAAAAAAAAATTTACATATAAAGTAAACATGAAGCGACCGAAACGGGTTGAATGCACCTATTGATAACAATTCAAAGCTATTGCAATTATTCTTTGATTTGCAGACTCGAATGATGCAGTTCTGGTGATATTCCAACTTTTTTGTTGTTTAAATAATCGTTCAATAAAGAAACTGGTTTTCTTTAAACACAAATTCTCAAAAGATTAATCCAACAAGCATCTGCTTTAAGATTTGACCATTAATTTTGCAAATATACTGACGTTCAATTAAATACTTATGCTAAATGAAGCGGAAAATTACGTTCTTGTAATAACAAATTTTTTTTAGAACTTTGATTTCTTGCTACTTGATCACTCTAAGGTCTCACCTTGTTTTTATCACTTTCAATGTCCCATTGGTGATAGGTAAAGTTAGCAAAGCTCTCAACCCACATTCGATTGGTATCGCGGATCGCCTTCTGAAAGCAAAAAATAGCAATTCAATTTGTACTTTTAGTGCATCAAACAAAACATCTTACAATAAAACTTTATTGATATAATTTTGTCGTCATGTTATGTACTTATATCTTGGAAAATATGAATGGCGGAACGAAAAAAAGGGGAAACGTCGCTATAAAAAAAAACATCGCACCAAGGCAAGGCGCCGACCATCGTAAGCAAAACGCGAAAAAATATTGACGTAATATATCTTCAAAATAAATGCGAAATGGCGGACGATGTAATAAGAAAACACCAACAACAACAAGGAGACGCACAAAAACGGTACAAGTCCAGTCAGTACACCCATTGTACCCATTTTATGCTGGTCTAGTACTAGTGCCATGACGTCGAGGCAACCGAAACAAATTCCAGCTTCTTGATGAACAACTCTTTTTCTTAATGCCCAAGCTCTCTGCACCATTTTTTTTTTATATTTTTGCTTCTTACATTGGCAGCGCGCGCGCAGTATACTTGCCCACCATTTAGAACGAGTTTTTCTTGTGTGACTTGACGTGTTCAGTTTTAACTTTTAAGACTTGAGTATTATTACTTAACTGTTTACTTGGTGCTTTTCAAGATGTCAGGATCAAGATGTGTGCTTTTTTTTTTACATTTATTTGCAATGTACTCCGATTCGCGATGTGGCAACGCATGCATTTGACGATCGTTTGTGTTTGCACCTAATTATGAAAGTCACTGTGCTGTCAGATGATAGGAAATGCATTTGTCACATTTGTGACTGATAATTTGCAAGTATTGCTGAAACGGCGCAGCTTTTTGTTGAGTGCCTTTATCATGAACTACGAAAACTGTGCAATTTCTTTGAAATCATAAGTCGATTGCTGCGTCGCTAGTTGGCGGTTTCTTAAGACATGCAATCATTTTGATTTGCCCCCCCCATGCTATGTGGCATTGCGTTTCAGCTGATAATTTTATACAACGCATAATTTGTATGCTATAATAAAATGCACACACGCCAGCGCTAAAGGTGAACGAGAGAAAAAAAAACAACGAAATAGAAAATCTTGGGAAATATTAATTCTACTTGCTCATTAAATTGAGTTGCATAAGATCGACCATAGTGAAAGTATTGAAATCACTAATCATCCGTTTTAATTACATACTGAAAGCATCTTAATTGCGCTGTGCAAGTAACAATGCATAATCTAAGAGAATGCGCTTGATGTGTGCTGCACAACGGAAAGGCGGCGGAAAGGCCAGAATTTTTTTGTCTGTAGAACTCGAAGAAAATCGGTTCGGAAGCCTTTCTCTTACGGTTGATTGACTTTTTACGTAACTTTTTTTTACTGAAAATAAAAAACTTACATCTCAATTAACCAAACAGTTGATTCTAGCGATTGAAGGTTTTAGCGTCACACTTGATATGCCTCTGACTTTATTTAAAAACAAAATTTTGAATTTCAAATGAAACTAAAAATCAATGAAATGAAATGTCGTTCTTTGGAAAAAAATTAATTGCATCTCAAAAACGGTTCGTCCAACTTTGCCTGCTGTATTTTTTGTGGGTCAATATTTTTTTTTGTATTTTTGAGGCCTGGCATTTTGTCTCCTTCTCTTTAAAAATATCACCTTGCCGTGAAATTTTCACTTATCTTTATAGGATTGTTGCATGGCTTAATTAATGTCAGGTATTTGATAATGTCACATCAATTTTCATACAAGTATAGCCATAACATAAAGAAGGCGTAAAGAAAATGGCTTTAATTGGAAACAGCGAAACAGATATAGTTCATTCCATCTCAACGCTGAAATTACAAAACTTTTATGTGCCAATAAACACATAAATAACTCATTTTTTTATCATAAATTCATTCGGTTACAATCAGAATATTAGCTCATATCAATTCAGTCGTTATCCGTTTATGAGTACTTTTTTCATCCATAAATTACATCTATATGTTTAATTTGATTTCGGTATATAATTTATCGCATAGTGACTACTTACTTTTCTCGATTTGTTACTGAAAGTGCAAATTCATAACAATTTGTCTTAGTCATTCTTGGCGCTGCTTTCATACGATTGCATTTGTAGCATTTTAATTATTTTAGGTTTTTTGCTGAAAACAAAAGTACAAGAAAACAATAATTTGTTACTGCTTATTCATACAGGAGCGATGTTTTTTCTTGCTAATCTTGAAATTTGTATCTTTAAGTTCCGTACTTCAAATTCGCATTTATTATAAAATCATTTTAAGACTTATGTTGTATGTAGCATGAGTTAGAATGAATAAATGCATATAGGAAATCTTTTGAAAAAATATAACGAACAAAGCATTTTGAAAGTGCAATCAGAAGAACGCACAACACTCAGGTTAAGGGTGATCCATACCAAATAGCAATTCATTAATAGGACTCCATTGTTTTACGTCGTAAATGCCCACTTATAGTAAATCACCTTAATGGCGTCTAGACAAGACGCGTTTGTTATTCAAATATTACTTGCGTATGCAAAAAAGCTCAGGTCGGATAGGTACTCCTTCAATAATGGGTGAGCTTTTTTTTCGGAGAGGCTACACTCTGAGGAGTTATGATAACTGTGTCTAACCACATATAATTGCTGTAGGAGCATTAATGTCGAAGATTGTTAGTGCATGTGGCTCAGGTGTAAAATAATGAAAATTCAACGAATTGGTGTTAATTAACGATGCTAATTATGCAAATTGAAGTGCTGATGAGAGCCTGGCAATTTCAGTGTTGATAATTATTGCTTGCTGTTGCAGTACCATAATTGTCTTTGCGACTCGTGCACACAGACTTTGCACTCTCGCACTTTGCATTGGATATCATTGTCTTGAGATGATTGTTGGAATATAGTTTTAATCATATTTCAACTCTTGTCGTTGTCATCGTTCACCCACAAAATACTCTCAGGTGTTGTTTGTTTATGCAGGAGGTGTGCATTTGTTTGCATTAAATGAATAAAAATGGTGAGATTGCTTTTGACATCCAATCTCAACTATTGGCCAATTCTGATTTAATGAGTTTACCTGTAATTATGAAATCTTTTTCAAAAAATATCATTAAAGCTACCTTAACATCATGATACGTAATAACATTAGCTTTGATTAATTAATAAAAATGTCTGTATTCCGCTTCAGGTGGTTGGCATGCAGCAGTATTTTGTTCGACCGAATGCAGCAATAACCCGAGATGACACACCGAATTCGCCGTCCTCGCAAACAGCCGCCAGCTCGCCACCGATCTTGTCGCAACAGCAAACACAGCAACTGCTGCAAAATAGTCTTGTGCAGAACAACACAACAACGGCCGCTAACAGCTCGCCATCCGCAACAACGACGGCCAATAACACGTCAACCACATCGACAAACGACGTGCAAATTAGTCCGGAATTCAGTGTGTCAGAGGCGCAACTCAACACAGCCGGATGCCCGCTGCAGGAAGCCATTCAGAAGGTAGGAATTAGTGCAGTGGTGATATAGTTTGTGCGTGCAAGTTGCACATGAATTTAGAAAGTTTTTACTTACAAACTACCCTGCTGTAAATCAAATGGTGAATTCCACGAAAATAGATTAAAAGAGCTTAATTTCATGGTGGACTGGATGAATAACAGTTGGTTGTCTTAAAGTCTATAAAAATAATTTTTTATCTGTTTGTTTTTATGTTTTATTTGTTTGTGCTCGCTCATTTAAAATGTTAATATTTTTTGCACAATTTCTGCGTTTATTTATTCAATTTCTCTTTTATGTTTATTGTTTTGTTTCAGTTCCACAAATACCTTCGCTCTCTATCAATTGATCCCTTCTGTCCGACGACGTTTCGATTCGTGACAGATGGCCAGCTGCCGCTGCGTCAGTGCCTCCATCCGGAGTCCTCATCCAAAGATTTCGAACTGCCCGCGTACTACTGTCGATTTGTCGATTTGCGCAAGGAAATGGTGCGCTTCAAGTCGGGCGATTTGTCGCGTGCTCTCATACCAATTAAAGATATCAACAAATTACCACAAATGCAGCTAATGCCGGTGCTTCCGCAGAGTATTGAGGATATTATGAAAGGTATGAATCGAGACGAAATTAAGAACTGCTAATACTTTTTTATTATATGTAATTCGAGTAGTTATAAAATTGTGTCAGGAGGTGTAAGTAATAAATAAATTACTAATAATATAAATATACTTACCAAGTTTACTTTCATATTTCGATTGAATACAACAACTTTTTTCTTCATATCTTCTATTAAATAAAAAATTATTTTTGATAGAATTATTAAAAATGTTAAATAAGATGAACCAATTATAAATTATTTGATTCGATTTTTATTACTTACATATAAAAATAATTTCTTTGAAATCTATTTTCTTGTATCGAGTTGAGATTTTTTTTCAAATGTATATTAAATTTGATTAATTTATTAATTGAAGTCAAGTTATTAACTATTTCAACTCACTGAGGCTATTTTTCTAAGAATTAAATATATTTTTATCTCATCCTTAATAAATAAATTTAAGACAACCGTAATTTTGTATAGTATTGTCTGTATTGTTTATAGACGGGTATTCCAAGTTCAAAATGTTTATAATTAATGATACAATATTGTTAGATATCATGGTATTTAAATTATATAAAAACAACTTTGTAAAGATGATATCAGTTCAAATTTATGTGATGAGTAGTTTTTAATCACATTCAGTTTACAATCAATCGGAAACTCTTAGATAGTTTGCGATTAATTATTTGTTGTCCCAAAATGTCAACGCGTTCAATTAAGTTTTTCGATATCATAAATTTGTCAAAAAAATCGGTTTCCTAACCGTTTTAATGATGCTATTTTATTCGTATTTTATACCAATTTTGATTAAATTATTTCTGATACAATATTTTTAAAAAGTGCATCATCACCCCGTGTTTTTGTCAATATTTACACTCAATTGATTAGAAAAGTGCTTCCATCTATCGTAGAGTAATAACAATATTTCTGCTTAACGTTTCCAGATGTTTTGTAACGATATAGTTATAGTTAGATGTGAGCTTATCCTCATTAGGTTCACATTTTTCCATAACCGTCATGAATCATGGAAGAAATAATTAAATTTAGCGTCTTGAGCTGTTTCCCTTTATAATTCTTTGTTTTTATGATCAAAACACGCTCCGCCACACTTGCCGATAGCCATTTATATATGCACATTTGTTTTGTTTACGAATAATTGCTGAGCTTGTGTGTCACATAACGAATTCTTAGATTTTTTTATATCGCATTCGCCACCACTCCCTTCTGGATTGGATACGCATTCGTCTCGCCGCGACTTGGCACTGGCATATATACGCTTTTCGGTATCTTAGTGCTGCATAGCTCAAGTGTGGACGCCTCAAGTGAGTAAACACGCTCGTCGTTGGTCATTGCTTGACACAAATACGAATAGTTTAAACAGATACGGAAATCTGTTGATTTAAGTGGATGCAAGCGAAATTACTAGCATTTTTCCGTTGCTCACCTGTATATTAAAAAGTGTATGCAAGTAATTTGCAATGTTGGAAGTATGCAAGTATTTAGAAAATGTGCGGCAACTAAATGACGATTCTGAGGCAAAGTGCCACGTGCAAACTTTGGCCAACATTATGTGTCGTATGTTGTCACCCTTGCACAAGCATTAGAGAGGCTGTTTTATGCTGAAAGTGTCCAATTGTCATATAGCGAGTCAATTATATATTATTTACCGGCAATTAGGAATCGTCTTAATTGCACATTAACGTCATTTGCTTAATGGTTTATACAAATGTGTGTTCGTTTAATGTTTTTTTTTGTGTGTTTTTTTGCCTTGTGGTATGTTTGTGTGGTATTTAAAATGCTTTTCTCAATTTGTTTGCAGAACTGGAGTTGACATCACAGCACAGCGAAATCTCAGACTTTTACGTAAAAGAATCCCAAGACATGATCACCATCATTCAAACGATGATTGCCGAAGGTATGTTGACATTTTGAATAGTTTTTTTTTTATTATTTGTGTTTTAAGGTAATTAAATGTTTTGTTGGATGATCTACAAAATTTAAAGCTTCAACGTCCGCTTAAATATCGCGTAATTATGAAAAACTCGTCAGTGCGAGTTATGTGGGTTTCACACGTTTTGTCATCACACTTTTGCGTCTGTAATTTTCTAACAGTCATTTCCACTAAATCGGGTTTATTAAAACGCCTTAAAGTATACTCTAAAACTAGCCGATTGAATTTAGAACAGTTTAATATCACAAAAGTGTGAATAGCGCATTAAATGTAAATCGCAGATTTCGTGTTCATTTATTATGCCGTTTGGGACGTGTTTTTTCCTACATTTACTCATTGCGATGATTTAAAAAGATTATTCTTGTAATTACACTACTCATATCTTACATATTTACAATTTTATCGCAACATTTAACACGGGATTCATTTATAATTGCGACATTATAGGCTGCACTCGTCCATTCTCCACATAATGCTAATTGTTTTATTTTTAAATGTTTTTCAGGTCACAAATTCGACAGTATCGAGACAATAAATCTAACCCTGGAACCTGGTATATGGTAAGTCCGCCATTCACAATTAGTATTCATTGATATTTTCAAACCGTAACATCGCTTCTGGCAAGTATACACAAAGATAGTGTCAGGCCAGGAATATTCACTGTAACAACTATTGACCCAAAATGATCTATAATATGTTTGTCCTATTATTATCAGGCTCCAGCTGTCACAACTTCTATAGCTGATAATCCCATCGAATATAGTGACAGTATAACTAATAATCGAACTGATAAAAGTGATGCATATCCCGCATGTATCTTTGATATCAGCCACTTAGTGGCTCGTCGTACGGCCTTTCAAGTGTTCGTCTTTATAGTGCAAGGTCTCAGAAAAAGGGACACATTCAACCGCAGTTCTTCGACAAACGACTCGCTGCGCCGGCTCGTTACATTCAGTTTTTGGCTGTTTTGTTTTAGCTTTTTATGTGACGACGCTATATTATCGTCTTTTGAGTGCACTCGAGTCACTCAGCGTCTCAGAACGCGACTGCAGTGCAAGCACTTTGGTGTAGTGTGCGCGTATAATGATTACAAGAGCATTAACCGAATGTGCCATACTTGTTTGCTTGCTGTATATTCTGTATTCATCATAATATTATGTTAGTTCAGTTGGAGAAGAGTTATTAACGCGCTAACATTCTTTGAGTGTGAATTATGAATAGTGTCGACTCGAGTTTATTATTTTCTCATTATTACAAAAGTGGTATGGACACGTCTGACGTCGCGTCGAATCGGTGATTGATGTTGTAAAAATATATAATATTTGATAAAAAATTGTTAGCTGATCATAGATTGAGTAGATTTCAATGTTCACAAAAAAAAAACTTGTACCGGGTAGTGATACTTTTGTTGTGCCAAAAAACTGAAAAACTACAGTTTAATGAATTTGTATGATTTATCACAGTTTTTAAGGTTAAAAAGAAGTGTTTCTGTGCAAGTTTAACACCAAATGTGGTGTTAAAAAATATAAGACGAATTTAAAATTGAAAAAAAAATTAAAAACAATTAGCTGTCTATTTAAAGATATAAAATACAGTTGTTTCAATATTAAAAGCATACATTCTCGTTGTTTACACGGATTTCGCTGATTGACAATTCTGAAGATTTAAGGTACATACAGCCTTAAAGGATCCTTAAATTTGGTTAATGGATTGGATTTTAAAACCATATTTTATTTTAATTACTAATAATTTTATTTTATTTTTATTCAGTAAGTTTTTCGTATTTTGTCTTAGCTCACCAAATGTCCACCTAAATTTTAAAACACCTCGATAATTTCGTAATTTTTATCAGAAAGACTATTTTTGCTTTTGGGTAATAAATACTTCATCAAACAGAATAACTTGATTACTTTCAGAATTTCTTACAATTTACATTCGATTCAGTTAAATTTTCTGTGGAAATTAAAATTATAAATAGTAAATCAATTTAAAATATTGATTAAAATAACATTCGCTCATTATGAACCGTAACAGTTGTGTAATTAGATATTAGCATTCTGATAAGATAAGATTTATTGTCAGTTATTAAGATTAAATTGTGTCGAATTTGTTTGATGCTAAAAATAATGTATTTGATCTATTTGCACCTATTTTGTTTTAAAATTACATAATAAGTATTTCATGCAAAATTTACCGAATCGATTTAGAAGCATCTTTCAGAAGCATTTCCTTCACTCCTATCAGTTAGCTGAGTTCAAATCACGAACCCCACACAACTTGTACATAAATTTTAAGAAGCAATTATCACCCATCGCCAGAGGCTTCGGAACTTCGTCGTTATCACATGAAATACTTAACCTCAAGTATGCAATACTGCGGAGACAGCACCATTTTTATCAATCATCTTCGAACTCTTTGCACATACAAATGTACGTGCACATATGAACACTGAACAGTAAACGGCGTGTTTGAATAAGTCAATACTAAATATGTGATGTCTCAGTCCATATCTGTTTCTCAAGTGCCGCTTCACATAAGTTCTCTAATAACATGAAGCCAACGCTCAATAGAATGACACAAACAAAACACAACATAATATAACTCCCTTATCAGCACATAATTCACTCCCTGTACAAGTGACGACTGGCCCAGTCATTCTCTGCCAGTTACGTTTCCTGAATCGAGTGCTCGTGTATGTCGCATCAAAGAAGAATTCAATTGGTCATCGTACGACCTGAGAAAAAACATAATTTTAATCTATTTTAATACCTGTGACTTATCAATTTTATGCTTTTGCGATTGATTTACCGTAATTAGTTGAATATTTGTAATGTGACAGAATTTTAAGAAGTTGTGCAGTGCGAAAGTTAATAACTGTAGTGGACTGGTGGTAGTGAGCAGAAATTGAAATGCTTGTGAATGTAAAGGCTGGTCAAAGTCCTGCGTAATCTTATAATTATTGTGGAGTAAAAATTCTCAAGAAAAGTTAAGAAAATATAAACGGATTTATATATGGAAGAGAAATTTAAGACATTTTTGCACATTGTGAATAATTTTGTCATAGTAATTGTAAGTGCAATATTTTCCAATCAATGTCAGTTTGGCTGAATGTGCATACTCAAGCATAAGTGAACGAAACTGCCTAAACTGCTTGTTTATCCAAGGTGTCATGTTCAGAGTCTTTGAGTTCGTAAATGCTGACATATTGACAATTCCTTTTTTGACTGTTAAGGTGATTTAATTATAATTATTAATATTGAAAGTAACTTAATGAGTTCAAAGATCATTATTGTATTTTAGTTATTGTAAACATTATTAACTTAATTTAACTAATTCTTTCAATATTATTTTTTTGCGAAACTGCAGGTAAATTAAATTTGATGAATTGATTTTTTTGTTTTTGTATGTTACGTTTTTTAAAGAAAATGAAGAGACACAATTCTTTTTCGCGTAATCAGTTCATCAATTTTATGTTAAAAAATATATTATATTATTATAGAATCCTGGAAGACTTGAAATTGATTAGTTGATATTAACCGAACCTACCCGAACATTTGGGTGTTCGTAAATATTGTATCACGAAATTTAAAGATGTATTGAATTTATTCGATTTATTGCATTATATCAAGAGTTTATTATAAATTAAATCTAATATATTGAAATAATTGTAAAACGTCCCTGGAAATAATTCTCATAATAAAAATGATTCACAACTAGAAGAACAAATTTCAGCGAGATCAAAACAGCAGATAAGAATTCTAGAAAAAACTTCTATGGAAAAAAAAAATTGCTTTATTAATAAATAAAATAAATCTTTGCAGCTCAATTGACGACGAAATTGACGGTTCCTGTATTGTTCGTGCACGTGGTCTTCCCTGGCAAAGCAGTGACCAAGATATTGCAAGATTCTTCCAAGGACTTAATGTGGCCAAGTAAGATCAATCTATTCAAATGTTCTTTAAACACAATATTAATTTATTTAATTTTGTGTGTGCTAGGGGTGGTGTAGCATTGTGTCTATCACCACAGGGCAGACGTAACGGCGAAGCGCTGGTTCGATTCGTTTCACAAGAACACCGCGACATGGCACTCAAGCGGCACAAGCATCACATCGGCAGTCGATACATCGAAGTGTATCGTGGAACCGGTGAAGATTTCCTGAATGTGGCTGGCGGTGCGTCCAACGAGGCGCAAGCTTTCCTTTCAAAGGGGGCTCATGTTATTATTCGAATGCGTGGCTTGCCGTATGATTGCACAACAAAACAAGTTGTAAGTAGCTTATCTTGACAGAAATCATTGAAAATATCGATGAAATTAACAAAAAATAAAAATTGCAGCTCAAGTTCTTTGCCACTGGAGAACAACCTTGTAACGTTTTGGATGGTGAAGATGGCGTCATGTTTGTTAAAAAACCAGATGGCAGGGCCACTGGTGATGCATTTGTGTTATTTGCCAATGAATCGGACTCTCCAAAAGCCTTGTCGAGGCATCGGGAATCAATCGGCCTTCGCTACATCGAACTTTTCCGCTCTACCACCGCAGAGGTTCAACAGGTTAGTCCGAAAACATTAAAATCCACGTCTTGTACTTGCAATTAACCCAATTTTAAATCGCACTCGCCTTTCAAAAGGACTGGTAAGATTAAAAGGATTTCGTTTTCCCCCCAACCCCACATCATTGGATAGTGTGCACAATAAATCATTTTATAACAATTGCCATTTAAACACATTTAGGTATTAAATCGTTCCATGGACCCCAAGACATACGAGCCGGCACAATTGCCGCTGGCACTGCCCTCTCTACAGCCGGTCACTTCCGTACAAATGCCGCTGCTGCCGCAGCACGTTATCACAAGTGGCACCACAAAGAATTGCATTCGATTGCGCGGTCTTGTATACGAGGCACGCGTCGAACACATCCTCCACTTCCTGGAGGACTTTGCCAACAACATTATCTATCAGGGAGTGCACATGGTGCTGAATCCACAGGGCCAGCCCAGCGGCGAGGCCTTCATACAGATGGACTCAGAGGATGCGGCGCGTAAATCCGCCCTACAGAAGCACAACAAGTTCATGAACTTCGGCCACAAGAGTCGCTACATCGAGGTGTTTCAGTGTTCCGGTGATGACATGAATCTGGTGCTGAACGGCGGCATTCAACACAATACGGCGACGCTGCCCGTTGCGCAGCCGGGCGCCTCAAAGCCGGCACTTCTATCACCGGGTATGTTAGTTGCGCAAACGTCGCCAACACATCCGCACCACCACCACCACCATCACCATCAACCGCAGCAGAGTCCCGCGGCCGCCCATCACCTACCTCCTCTCCACTCCAGTCCACTCACTCTCGACATAACGTCGCCCGGCGGTCATGGGGTCGTTGGTGGCGGTGCCGGCGGTACCGGTGGCGGCGGCTCTGCCGTCTCACAGCATGCCGCCGCTGCCGCCATGTTTGCCACGCCACAGCAACACGCTCAATTCATTGCCCAGCAAAATCTGTTTGCGCGACAGTCTGCGGCGGCTGTGCACGCAGCCGCCGCTGCCCAGGCACAGCATCTAGTGCATCCAGGTGAATTTCCGTTCAGTATTCCCGGCTTGAATTTTCATTTGAACGCGCAATTCGCCGCCGCTGCTGCCGCTCAAGGCTACCAGCAGCATCATGCTGCTGCGGCGGCGCATCAACATCATGCGGCCGCCTCAGCTGCCCAGCAACAGTTTGTCTTTTTGCCGCAGGCTCGTGTGCCGTACGGCTTCCCTTCTATGGGCGCTTTCATGTCGCCGGCGCATGCGGCCGCCGCGTCTGCTTCACAGGCGCATTCCGCTATTCAGCAAAGTTTGTCGCAAAATTCGCATGCACAGCAGGCGGCCAATCAGGCGGCCGTTTTCAAGCGCAGCTACGAGAATGCTTTTCAGCATGATGCAAATGGGGGTTTGGCGGCAAAGCGGCAGATGGTGAGACCGCCACCTAGTTCAGCGGCTGCTGCCGCTTTGTATCCGCATTTTTATAATCCCCCCAATCAGTATTAGGGGGGCAAAGGGATGAGTTGCAATTAATATGTCGAAATCTTTTAATCAACATTGATATTTACAAATATTTTATAGAGAGAGAGAAATAATATTTTATCGTTAATTTTAGTATAAATATTACACTACAGGGTGTTCCAGTGCGCTATATATCTTCTTTTTTGTACTTGTACAGTACAATATATTTGATTTGAATTTATTTTATAATTAATATTATTTTCTTTGTGAAATTTTAAATTTTTCGTATATTTCTAAACACCCTGTAAAGGCTATGAGCTTTCTTTAATTCACAAATATATTTTTTAATATGTTTTTTTTTATGAAATATGAAAATTTGCACATTTTGTGTCTACTCCACTACTTTTAGTAAACGAAAATAATTAAGGCAACTAATTCCATGAACGCAAGTTACTCTGACATTCCAGAAGTTAAATTTGTCTCAACTTCGAGCACATTTAATTAGCGTACAACCCTTGGCAATACTCGTCGTTTTATTGGAAAATTCCCGAAATGAATTTATGGCAACAGAAAAATTTATTGTTAAGTGAAACTGATTTACGCTGGGCAATTTACACCAACCTTTTTTGAGTTAAAATCCTGCTTATGAAAATATAATTTCCCAATCCTTCCCGTCCCGAATCGCCCGTCCTGAACTATCTATAAATCACACAACTCATACAAATTGAGTTCATTACACCTCTTTTACGATTATCATTACATTAATTAAACAACAACTGAAATATTATTTGCAATATTTTTGGGATTGAAGTTTAAACAAGTCACCTTTTAATTCTCATTCTAAACTACAAATCAGAAAGTTTGTTATTTATCTTTCTTGTTTGTCGGCAAATAGGGTGTCGGGAATTATTTATTGTTGTTTTATTATTTTTATTATTTTTATTTTTCACTCTTTTATACAATGAATAATTTAAATGGCAGCGAAAAGTTTGTTTTTATTGTCCTCTGTGCAATGTTTAATACGATATTGAGGCCTTTTACACACACTTATATACTTAAAAAATAACAACAAATCTACTTAAATTAATTACGATTAATATTATTTAAAATATATTGAGTTTTTATTAATGTAGTGGTTAAGTTTAAAGTAATTGTTTTGAAGTGTGGCAAGCATTTGTTTGTTGTGCAAAATGGTTTTTAAAATTGTTGTGGTAGTTTTTCTGCTTTTTGTCGCTCATTTTTAAGTGAATTTTATCTAATTTTGGTTGACCTCGATGATAAACGACAATAACCAGAATGACAATCCATTTTTAATTAGTTTATTTTATCAAAGTATCTTTGTATGTAAAACATTCAAATGTATTTAGAGAAAAAACTATTTAAATTTAATTAACCATTGGTTATTTTGTATAATTAAAGGAACGCGGATGCTTATATGTTTTGAATGTACTACTAATCAGTAACACACAGTCGCTTCACATTTTCACACATATTTTCGGGAAACATATTTAGTTAATCATTTTGTATTCCGATAATTAAGTATAAAGTCTGGTGGTTTATTTAAAATGTGTTTAAAATTAACATAAAAAATACGTTTTACGTTAAAAACATAAAAATAAAGGTAAGTTTTTAATCTTCACAACATAGATTAGTTTTGGGAACTAAATTACAGTAAAAATGTTCTTTTCCATAAATCATTGAATTTTTTCCTTGATTTTAAAACATTTCATTTCAAATCAAATTTAATCAAACTTTGTTTGTTATACAATGCACTCGCGAAAACGTGACCTAATGACAACGGCGAGTTTTCGCGAGTGCAATTTAAGTTAACAATATCCCTTAGAAAAGTGTTTCCTAATTTCTCAACAACTTATCACCTAGTTGATCGTCCTGTGTGAAGCATTGCTGTGTTATTAACAATCGTATATAAGCATTTCTGTGTTTTCTTAATAGTCATTAAACAAAATGTCTTCTATAAAAAAACTATATAATAATATAATTGCACTTAACATAATATATTTAAAAATTACATTAAAATTAGAGCCTACATTTATTAAGCCGTACTGCAGACTATCAATGAATGTTTAAACATGTCACAAATTAGAAAATGCGAAAGGTTTTGTTGGTTCTTGGATATGTAACTGTTCTCTTTTACGCATAATTTTTTCTTTACATACTTATATCGCAAACAATACGATTATAAACAGTTTAAACCCTTCACAATTCCATATGGCATCTCATAAAATGACATATTCACACAGTCCCGTCCCACAGTTGTCCCCATTTGGCTGCATTTTAATTCATTTTCAACAAACATTATAGACTTTAATTATAAAAGCATTTAATTTATAGTTTTGAATGGATTTTGTGTGTTCAATAATCTGATAATGGATTTCAAAATAAAATAATAATAATAAAATAATTGAAATTGTCATGTTATGGTGAAAAAAAAAGTAGAAAAAAAAAAAGAAAATGGCAATCGGATTTGTTGAACAATAATCTCATTTCGCAGAACTTGTGGGTGTTTTTTTTTGTTTTTTTTATAATTACTATTATCCTCTCTTTTATTTGTAATCATTTTTATCAATTAATACATATATATTAATAATAATAATTATATAAACCAATTTATAATTAAACTGTTGAAGGATGTTTCTTTTTTTTTAATTTTATGTGTGTTGCGCGCGGGTGCATTTGGAGCTGTTGGTCATTGGATCTTTATATTATTTATTTTTTATTTATTTAGAGAGAGAACAGACAGTGTTGTCGTATTTTTATATGGTCCAGAGATATTCCGCTTTCTATGTGCGTTTTTTTAGTTTTTTTTTATATAAATGGTGATCAACAATTTTTGGGTGTGTGGGCTCTCTCTTATTTAATAATGTGGTGTTTTTAAATGGAATTTAATTAGGGTTTTCATTTGATTGCATTTTGGTTGTAATTATTTAAGTAAAAATATTGTTTACTTATTCAATCATATTCACTTCTCGTTGATTATGATAGAATAAAATACAAATGTTTCATTTAATTTTGAAACGTTGGTTAATTTCGTTTAAATCTTATAGTTAATCCATTAAAATTAAACATATTAAATTATTGTCAAACTAAAAATGCAGTTTTTCATGTAAAACTTTTTTTTAAATTTGCACAAAACAATCGCCACTATTATATTATTATTGTCTCGGTGGTGTCATTACTTAATTTAAAAAAAGGCAAAAAAACGCAATTAAATACGCATATTTTTTATTACGGTGAGTGTATTGTCTATATATTTATAATTAATTACATTTCATTTTTTATATCATTTTTTTATTTTTATTTTTTATGATTTTATTTTAACCCCAAACTTCTACTAATCCTGCATTTATTGACGTCAATTTAATTATATCCATTTGAATAGTGCATGTCTAAAATTATTTGTCGTTTTCTTTTTATCTTAGTCAGTCAATATCTTATATACTTCACACAACAAAATACGAAACAAGAAAAGTAACAACTAACACTTAAAGTCATACATAGATAGTATGTAAATATAGCTTTGTTTGTGTAATATCCTAATAATTGTAGCTTTTTCTATCAGGAACCAATACCTTTCAACCCCACCTATTCAAAAACAAATCCTCCAACAAAAAATTATATTTTTTTAAATTCTAATCCATTTTAATTTATATTTTTCTGTTTTATCAATTTTTTATTTATTTTTCTTATTTGTTTTTATATAAACTAAAGCTGTTGATAGCTTAAAAACATTTAATGACATTCAATTTATTTTAATGAAAACGACAAGGTGGCACAATGCTGGGTCCACCATTCGGCTCATATGCCACGTATCCAGGTGCTTCGCCACAGCCACCACCGCCTCCGTCAGCGGCTCAGCGTTCACACGTCCACTTCAATCACATCAGCCATCTTAGCCACCAACTCAACCAGCTGAACCTCAATCACTTGGGCCATGTCAACTTCTATCCGCAGCCGGTGTTCTACTGGAGCTACCCCAGTCCGCCGGTATCACCGACCCACTACTATGGGCCGCACCACGCCCAGCACATGCCACCACCAACGCCAGGTGGACAGCATCTGTCACCGCCGCCAAATATGCAGGCCACCAATGTGGCGCCGCCACTTGCTCAACCTACCCTAGTCAGTATTTGTGATAGATTTTTATTTTTCTGCATCGTTTGACTAATGATCACTTTCTGTTTCAGGTTCCAATTGATAGTTATTACTGAATGTTGATCATTTCCGGCTTGTAGCTGACATAAGCAATATCTTACAATTTAGTTGTTGAATTTTAACTCAATATTATCGCGTACCTACTCTTGATAGCTCTATATTCTGTCAATTTCTTACTAATTTTGGATTGCAATTAAAGTTAGAACCGTTGACACTAGCGACAAGATGTTTAAATGATTTTTTTAAACATTTTATAACGTTTTATTTTCTTCATTTAATTTATTTTGTATTTGATGACCCAAACAATAATGTTAATTTATTTAATATCAATTTTAATATTCATCAGTTTGTGAACTTTAAAAAAATATATAATTAAATTAGTAGATATTATGTTGAATAGAGATTTTATATTGAATAATTGTCTCGATTGATTTGTGAATTAATGACGATAAAGATCTAATCGATAAGCAGCATGGATATAGAAAATAAATTCTAAATGTCGTTCAAAAATGCCTGCCAATGTTTTTGAGAATGATTTTACATCTTAATTATTTTTTAGATTAAAAAATTTTGTTGACAATTATTCAAGTTAAATTAAGTGTCGTACTACTTTCATTCTATTATTATTTTTAATTAAAAACATACAGTGCAATTTAAAAAATGTTTTTGACAAATTTAAAACTTTTCCTTAACACAAAATGTAGTACCCCCTTTAACGAATATAAATACAAGGAAACTAATTGATTTTTAATTTTTTAATAACAGTATAAATATAAAAATTATTTTAATTTTATTTGAATCAGAATAATTTGTACATAAAATAAAAAATATAGAATCAAAACAGTAAATAAAAACGTTTTAAAAAACATTTACTTAAAATATATTAAGTAAAATATTATCCTAATGCAACAAAATACATTTAAAAACGTTTTTATTAAAATGCCTTAGTTCTACTAAGAAACCGATTATTGTTAATTCGTTTATTTAATTGATTGAATTATATACAATATTAAAATAGTTAACCAACTAACTTAAGCATTTTCTTATAAAAATTTATTATTAAATCCAGCTTAATTCTTGACAATCAATTTGATTTTATTCAATCCATGTTTTGTGTTAATTTGAAACAAACTTTTTTAATATAAAAACATTATATATAAGACACACAATATTAACAAGTGCTAAGAACTAAATATTGAATCTCCGAACAAATTTACTTTAAATGAGTTGTAGCTTAAGAATTACGTTATATATATTGTTATGTTTAAAAAGAATAATACTTAAATTATCAATGTAAAAATCCTAATGATATGTAAAAGATGAAACTTCTACAATCAGAAGCAACTTGTCACAAGTGTCTTCCAAAGTGCATACCGATTAAGAATACGAATCACCTAGAACCAATTGATTAGAATTACTAACTTAAAAAAAAGATTTAATTATAGTTTTGCAATATTTTTAAACAAACAAGTCTATTTTATGTTAGATTTTCGTATTCGTAATGATAATTATTAGTCCTGTAATTAATTGTATTTATTTAAAATTCATTAAGTTTATTGTGAGCACGTGCAATCTTTTCCCTTCTTGTGTGTTAAAATAGTTAATATTTTGTTTCTGTACACAAATTGACAGTAGTTTTTTAAGGTCAATATTTTCGACATGATTCATCTTAGCTGCAGCATTTGCTAAATAAAAACGCGGAAGCGAGAAAGTTTATACAATATATCACGATTGCTCAATTATTGTTCGCTTTTTCACGTTTGATTGCTGTTTTTGCTGTCGCCGCCTGTTGTCTTGAGCAATTATTCTATTCTTACGTCTAATTTTCTTCGATTTAATCGACCTTTGCCAACATTTTTGCACGTTCATTTGTTGTGTACCTTTGATTGGCGCTTCTATATGAATTATTTCATGCGATTGCCGTGCTCATGCAAATGCAACTTATTTTTATTACTGTTATTATTAATTTTTAATAATAATTGAAGATGAAAATCCAAACTCGAATCGCAGGTGCTTACATTAATATTGTAATACTGAGAACATTTGAAATTATTGTCGCTGACCGATATTTTTCTGTTTTTGTTGTAGTTATTATTTTGTAATATGAGATGCAATAATTATTGTTTTTTATGTTTATTATTATTATTATTATTATTATACGTTACATTTTTATTTTATTACACATTATACGATTTTTGTAGCTAGTCAAAATAAATGAATTCAAATCAATGAACTTGTTTCTATTAAATTTTGTTTTTAACGCTACTTTAAGTTACTTTAAGTTCAAACCAATTTTCAGCTTAGGTAAGTATGATTTATTTTCTTTGAAAACTATAAAATATATTTTTTGAAAACCTATATGATCAATTTTAATAAAAACATAATAATAAATTATAGCATACAAATTAAGTTGGTTCATTTCAAAACATTTCCTTATTTATTGTCTCATTATAAACCGATAATTATTTTACCCATCGATGAAGACGATACGTGTCAAGTTCAAGTTAATCAATATGTACAAATTAGGATCTAATGTATTTCCTCAAAGTCATGACTTGCTTATTAATGTGACCATTGTTCATGCAACGTCTTTCCTCTCGCTATTGTAGCGTGTCATGAATGAAAAGCTGGCAGTAATTGTTTAGAACGTAGTTAATTTAAGAATTGTCTGAAGATCAACTCAACATTTGCTTATTAATATGGTTTTGCATTTTTTGCACGTGAAAAAGAAAAGAAAAACTTATTTTAGCTACTGTCTATATTTAAACATTAATAAATAACTTGCTATCTTACTGTTTTAAAACATTTTGAGCATGATGTTTGTAACTCCCGCAACTTCTCAAAATCTCGAAAGATCAATCTCAAATGATGTATTCAGACAAGAGCAACGGGCGCACCTATTGTACTGGTCAACAAATTTAAAAGTCGATGAAAGTCGTACGACATTTATAAGAATGCCGATAACATCAACCAGAATGTCAGAGATCGACATAGGGTAATCGTTCATAGTTTAAAGTGACGTAATTCATCTTATTGTTTAACTTTTCTTGGTATTCCGCCATATTTCCATTAATATTTTAACGGAAGAAGCTTAATGATCAAGTACATCCAGCGGTTCCAATAAACCGATAATCACGAGCAACAAGCAGCCATCGTTCTAAATGAATCAACGTGAAAATTCTTGGAAATCTCCTCAAAAGCAACGCATTATTAGTGCTGCTTTATTTACAGTCAATTGGCAACAAGATTGCGAATCGTTATGTCCCAAGTACCCGTTTGTGAACTTCAAGTCCAAAGCCGAATAATTACCTGACTGGCTTACGTGTATTGCAGAAAATCAAATGTGACGACTGTCGTGAGTGTTTAGCTGCTGCACGGAGTTAACGTAACTCGTTTTGAAGTTCAACCATTACGCTGGCCAGGTAGTCAAAGTCTCTGCACGAATGAAGGTAAATCCAAGATGAATGTACGCACAACGGATTTTCCCTCCCTGGCCACAAAACCGCCAAAAATGAAACATGGTGATGCTTAATTTAATTCCGCCAGAGTGTAATTGCGTCGTATCGACTCTCAATGAATTGTGTGCCACGGCCGCGAGAAAAGATGCTTGATGTGGCTGGAAATAAGAAAAAGAAACTTTCTCCGTTTTGGCGAACCGCACAGAATTTGCGGTTTTCTCGCACTTCACGCCAAAACTGGCCGAGTAACTGCTCGATATGTGAGGTAATCGCTTCAATCGATGACATAACTTCGTGTGTATGTTATACGCGGATTTCATTGACCTCCACGCCCTAGTTTTACGCAATTTTTTAGCAGCTGTCGACGTTTTTTCACCATTATCGACTCATTAAAATGGTCACGTGTTTTGTTTTTTTTTTGTCAAACATTTGCAATCTAAAAAAGAAATGTTTACGTGGGAGAGAGGATTTTCAAATATTTCATATGTGGGTGACGCGAGGGTGGAAGCTTTGAGCAACTTAAGCTTTGCAACAGATGGATTGATGAAATTTACCGCAAAAGAAAGTGGATTTAGTCCATTTTAAGTTTATGGTCTTTAGTTACGAAAGAATTTGGCTTATTTCTTAAATGATTTTTTTTTCAAACTATTTTTAAATTGTTTTAGTTTCAAACTATAAAGAAAGCGACGACAATGATTGCCATTAGTCTCAAATCAAAAAATGTAAAAAGTTCTTCAACTTGAAAGAGCCATGAACCATAACCATCCGTCTGCAAAAACTTCTCTTTTTAATTATTATGGTGGGTTTTCTTGTATGAAATTTACTCGAATTGAATGTAACATACCAGAAATCCTGTAACATGACGTCCAATTTGACCATTAATATTCTCTAAAATCATAGGCAGAACGAAGTGTGAAGTATAAAGATGCACAGAAAATGTGTGTATAATAATTATTTGTTTGTTGACTTTAGTGATATTTAATAATTAAATTGCTGTGGTCTTTCCAAAGCCATTCTCTTGGTGCTTTTGTTGATCACTTGACGTAACTCTGGATTTTAGAATATTCTTTAACATTTGAAACGAACAAACAAATTCATGGGGCATTAATTGCGTGGTAAGATCAAACTGAAACGATGAGAAACGAATATATTTTAGAAAAATTTTAAACAATTTTCGTTGTTTTAATTTGATTTTATCTGTGAATGTTTTATATGGAAATAGTCTGAAACGAGTGAGCTTTTATTTATGAGCAGAATGGGAAGAAATTAGTAAGATTTTATCAATTAATTGCAATCTTCCATAGTTAATTTGTGCAAGAGCAAAAAAGTAATGCTTTTATAAGAACAGTTTGTTAATATTAAGAATCTTTTCTTACGAAATTAAAAATATTTTGTTTGTAATTAAAACATAATTTTAATCGACGAGATTTACATCAACTTTTACCACAAATATCACAAGAAATTAAAATTCGTCATGCAAAATTTAATTTTTTTTTTTGTTTTTTGTCTCTCTCGTATTAACAGTTACATTGCAGCATAAATGACATAAACCACAAGACACTAATCGAATTATCTTGCATCTTTCCATCACACAGCTTGGCAATAAAATTGCGCGCAAAAGCCGGGGGGCAAGACCATATACGAGTAGCAGGAACATTAAGAAAACGGCAGCGCGCCAACGATTAACAATTATTATTTATTCATATAAGCTGTGCAATGTAACAAGAAGGCATATAGCCAAAGATGATGCTCAAGATAAGCGTGAATAGAACGGAATTCACAGAGACAGCTGAGAGGAAGGCGAACGGTGATTGCAGCTGAAGAAGAAAATGAAATGGGAAGGGGGCTCAGATTTTAACGAAATGTTTAGTAAATTTCCAAACACAAACAGCGAACAATGAATAATCTCCGTTGACCTTGGTGGCCACGATCCATACTCAATAAGCTTATAAAAAAATAAAAAAATTTATTGAACAATATTACACTATTAAGTGAGAATTTAGCACGTCGCGTCGCTCACGCTTCTTGAGCATCAGCGCGCTGCACGACGCGCTTAAAGCTCACCCAAGAAGCTCAGCGAAGCTTTCTTGAGAGCTGCCGCACAAAACATCGAAGGCGGGCTCGATCGCTCGCCAGAGCATCTCATTCTGTTGATAGACATCGACCAAGTCTAACACATCTGGCTCCGTGATTTCTTGAATTGACATCGCTCGTGGAAATCATCAGTTTGTGTGTGAGAAGTTAACATTCTAAAGTGCTCCTCAAGGATTTGGAATAAATTTATTAAAGACCAATAACGGTATTGCTCGATCGAAAATGTCGATCAACGTGAAGCTGTTTTGTGTGAGTCTCCTCGCCGTCGGCTTGGTACAAGGCAAACCATATCCGGATGTCAGAGGTGAGTGCAATTGCATATAAGCTGTAGTTAACAAAGTGCAGTGACTGAAAATATATGACGCTGGTGTCGCCAATCAGAATGCGGATCTGCGCGCCCCCGCTCAATCAGACTGTTACGTTTTACCTGTAAAATGCAAATTTGTGCGCAACAACAAGACAACAGTAAATACAGAAAAGCGTGGGTTAAATGTTAATGGTGCAATATGATGGTGATTTGAAAGTGCACTCCATTTGGTAGCTGGGATGAGGCAGCGACAGCGTGTTGCGAAAATTCCCAATATTACCGTCCAGACACGATTCGCGAGACGCCCTTAAATGTACTGGTCAAGGCTGCAGTCGTCGATAAAAGCTGTGATTTGTTTCATTTGCGCGCATTTTCCTGGACCCACGCAAGTCGCAACTGAATTAAATATTCATTGAAATCACTTGTCGCTCACGTTTGACATTTCCACTCGTCGATGTAGTTATTTTATTTGGTTAAATCGGTGGTCATTTTGGCTGGAAGCTTTCGGCACATAATTAAAAGCGTTTAACTTTATTTGCAGACAGTTTTGTATATGTTAAGTGTGACTTCATTGAGCACCGCTTTCGGTGGCATTTTACCTGAACTTTTATATTTATTGTGAAATTATGAAACTTAACGAGCATTTTTTCTTGATCTTATTTTACCAAAATTCAGCTTAAGAATATTTTAAACTGTATTTTGCCTTGAGAAAATGACTTTATTATATTTTTTTTAAGAAGAAGCTCTTTCTCTATCTTGAGCGGTTTTCAATATATCTCCAAAGTAAATATTTATACCATTTTGTTCAACATTTGTATTTTTATTGTTTTCTTTTTTTTTAAACAAACATTAAAAGCATTGTGGCGTTGCTTGGGGAATTTCTCAACATCTCAAGATCTCAAGATCACGTGTATAATTGCCTTCATAATGGTTCAAATGATTTCCATACAAAATTACTCACAGCTGAATTGTTCATCATAAATCAATTCACTTCACAACATTTTGGCAATGATCGGTTGATATTTTCAAATAATTGTAAATCGAATAAGTCATGAATGTTTACGACGATATAATTGGCGTTATGCAATTCGGCGTGCTTACTGAAAATGCTGTGAATCCACTTAAAAGCTCCAAACTTGCACAACTATGCGACACAACCGCGAAACGAATAAGCTATAAAAATTGAACCAGACAAATGTTTATTTTTTTAATTCCATTCAGTAAAAAGTATAATAAAAAGCTTATTACAAAAACATGGACTTGTTGACGCCCGTCGTTAATTAGTAACGTCAAAAGAACAGCTTAGCGATATTATGCCGATGTTTATTACTTAATAAAAATATGAGAAAAGATGACATTCAATTTGTTTTGCTATTAATAGAAAGGAGTGTCCTTATAAAGCTTTAAAGTAGCGATGGGAACGACAACCGGTTGTTTGCATTGTCTGCGAATTACGACGATGTTGCTTCTTTGTTTTGGACCTTAAATCTTCTGCACAATATAAGTGAAATAATTGAAAGATTTTGAGATAAACATTCAATGTGAGGTAACAAAAAAAGTTTGTTAAAATTTCATTCGTCAAATAAATTGACATAAGCAACACTCCATTTGTTTGGTTTCTTTTTGCCCAACAACGTAAACATATTTGGTGTTATGACCAATATTTAAAAAAAAAAAAGACTTATGTTCTCCGGTACGTCTTAACGTAACTGACTGGAGCTAATTCACTTTTATCTGAACACAAAAGTTATGCTACAAAAAATCATGTCTATTTTCTTTACTCAAGCGCTTGGGTTTCACCATTCATGATTCATTCGTGTGGCAATGGCATCACAACATGCGAGCTTTAGATTCACCAATGATTCAGTATCTTATTTTTTAAACATTTTGTGCATTTTGTGTTGAAGAATAGTTTTTGTTTTGTTTTACAGAAAAGAAGCTTTTAAATAAATCACGATTAGCCTTTTGCCAATTTAACACAGAATTTGGTACAGTTGTTTCATCCTAAATAAAAAAGACTTTTAGCAAATTTCTTTTGGTTATTAAGTGCTAATTTCTGTATAGATTCTAAAGCTTATTTTAAATTAAATTAACTTGATTTATGGCCATTTTAAAAAGGTAAATATTTTGGTTGAGTGATCTTCTTAAGAATATTTATTCTTTATGAAAGAAAAGTACTTTAAAATTGCTTCTTAACATTTAATAAAAAATCATAACATACATTTTATGAAGAAAAGACTAATTTATTGTCTAAATAAATGTTCTGTCCAAAACTAGGTTAAACACAATATCTCGATAATTAAATAGCCTTTTGTGAAAATAAAACATCTGGTTCGAAATGTGCTAACAAGTTTTGTTAAAGTCAAGAAGTCGCTCACTTGTTAATATTTGAGGTTTCTTTTCACAAATAAATTATTCTTCTTAACGGAATTCTTTTCACGTATTTTATAGTTTAGAATTTCAAATGACAGTGACCGATATTGCCACCGAAAACCAGCAGTTGAAAGCTCATACAATTTATTTGTGATACTTAAACTTTATGCTTGTATTTTTATTACTTTAAAATGCAAATTATTTATTTCTATTCAATGTATTTTTTTCTCGACAATATTGTTATAAGAACAACTATTATTCTTAGAGCATAAAGTGGATTTCGTTAAAACAAAGACAAAGAATCAGGTGAATCCTGTAAATATATAAACAATAAATCTAACTATAATGCCCCAAAGCAGAAACAATAAAAACAATAAAACTAAAATGACGTTTTCTCAGACAAGCCTTTTAATAAATTTTGGCATTTTTCGGCGCTTACGAGAAGATGACTAACACCGTGTCTGAGTGGCATTATCTTGAACCACAAGGATGCCCTTGACCGTGCTTATAATGTTTCATTTAATATAAACAGAGATTTATTGATGCAACGATTTTGACTCAAGGAACTAAGAAGAAAGTTACTTTCAATGACCTTAAAAATTACAGTGTTTTTAAGCAATTATTTACGATTGTATTTAATATCAATAAACAACTCTTTTGCGATAATGCGCCTCTTTTAAAATAACGAAATTGCAATGCAAAAAAAAACACTAAAATAATAATTTTCATAAATTGTTAATAATTGTTAAGGTTAAGCTCCACTCGTAAGATCTCTCAGCGATAAGTAATCCTCCAATAATTGCACATGAGTGACATGACGAAGGTTACAATTCTGACGCCCTAAAATTTATTATCTGGTGGAAGCATTAAATGCAATCACTTGAACAGGAAACGGTGTCATAATTGTATGCTGATTGTTTGAAAGAGGTGTGTTTTGTCAATGAAACGATGTTAAGTTTTAAGAAATTATGCTAATCTCAAGCGGTAAACAACACTTACTCATTGTCTTTTTGCCACACGACTGAAATGTTCAATGGGCACGAGTTTTGCAATAATCCAAGCCTGAAATGGACTGTGAATTATGCTGAATTTGTCGTAAATATTAACAAGAACAATTATACGCATATCAGAAAACTTTAGCTTCAAGAAATCGCATCTGCATAAGACAGGATCAATGACATCATCTGATTGAGTCGAAGTTCAAGTTTACAATTATAAGAAACAAGATATTAATTGAATCAATTGTGCTTTTAATCCGCAAGTACATCTATAATAACATCTTAAAGATTAATAATATTTTTTTTTAAATCGCAGATGTTGTTCACAGTGGACCTGAAGTGTTTGTCTTTACTTTGCCAGGTGCAACTGGACTTCACGGACAAAAAATCAGCAGTGAGAATATTCTCAGAAAAACGATAAAAATAAATTTATAGCTAATTTCCTCACCCTCCTCCAGGCTACGGCGTCAACAATCTAGCTGCTCGTCGTAGTTTGGACAAACCACCACCTGCGACCTCAGCCACAAAAGCGGAACATTCAAATGTCATAAATGCCGAGAAGGATGACTCAATCACCTTCCCTGATGATGTAGTGCGCGACAGTTACGGAAACGCTGTGACTCCTTTCTCCTCGGTTCCAGTCAGTGATTCAACGATTAAGAATCGCGTCGGCTCCGATGATGGCGTGGCATTTGTGCTGCCCAGCTACGCCGACGGCATTATTCATCAACTACCAGAAGCCGGAAGTACAGGCATCGATCTCGCGGCCAACGAAGTCCAAGTGCCGTCAACCGATTTACAGCCACCACTAAGCTCTGGTAATTTCAATTACGGATTAAGGCCGGACACTAAAGTGAAGCTGCCCACAACCGAAAAAGATCTTAGCACTGGTGGCGAGGCAGTTGCAAGAAACCCTTCACTAAATCAAGGCTTGCACGCTGCGCCACCATCTCCCAGTACCACTGCGGCACCAAGTTCCTCTGCACCGCACGTAGTTAGAAGCACCACCGATTCTAGTCACCATATTGACCTGAGCGATAGCTCACTAGTGGGCTCTTCCTCATCACCTGAATCCTCTTCGATTGCACCAGTTATCATTCAGCCACCCTCACTATTTCCTTCACTTCCACTGACGTCACAGGAATCTCCCAAATCGGCTGATATTCCGGATTTAAGTCATGAGGGCAATCCGTTCGGTCCATTGTCGCCAAATCTTCATGCACCGCTTAGAAATCACCTGTCTGTTCCTAAGGACAGCTCGCCAGCACCATTAACCACAAACATACGAAATAATCCGTTCCTTGGTAGTAATATTCCATTATCAGCACAAGCATCTACAATTACCACCACTACAAGCAAGCCAAGCACATTAAACCTACATAACAATCCCTTTCTAGGATCTCAAGCATCTCAATCACTGCCACCAATTCCAGGTATTAATCCAGATATTCCTCCAGTCACTGAATCATCTGTTATCATTACTTCTAAACCTCATTATCAACCCACTAGTCCAACCACAACCACCAAACCAACTACTCTAAATATACAGAATAATCACTTTTTGGGAACCACTTCCAAACAACCTGTGAAACCAAATGTCGACGCTGATTCTGTACTGCCAAATCTACAGTATCCTTCAACTACCACTACTACAACTACAACGACTAAAAGACCTAGTACCTTAAATTTGCAGAGTAACCCCTTTTTAGGATCTAATTCACATGGAAGCGTTTCCACTCTGAAGCCGAGTACAATAAACATCCAAAGCAATCCATTTTTAGGCTCCAGTGGGCGAATTCAAGTTCCCAGTATTAATCCTGAAGCCCCACCAATTGATAATTCGAATAATCAGCATTTGAAAACGTCTTCCTCTCCACTTGTACCGGAAACAAATCCGGATCTACTTCCAAAATTGGATAATCAAGTCAATAAACATTTAAATGTCAAAACTCAGGTCTCCAATACTCCTGCTGTAGTTTCATCCTCTCTGTCTGTCCCGGAAACTAATCCGGATGTGGTTCCGAAATTATCCAAAACCTCAAGTACTCCTATTATAACAACCACAACACCCAAACCTACAAAACCAACAATAAAGACCTTAAATGTTCAAAATCAGTTTGGAAAATCACCTCATTCAATTGTGCCAAAAATCCCGAGTGTCAATCCAGAGGTACCTCCTTTAGATTCACACTCTCCCGTTTCCTTGTTACCATCCCATTCTCTTATAACTACAACAACACGTCCAAATCTTGTTAATTCCGATAATACTCATCAATCATCTTCAAGTCAGGTTGCAGCTCCTAGTATATTTCCGCAACCACCTGCCTTTTCAGATGAATTCTTAACGACAACTGTTGAACCAATAACCCAAACAACAAGAAAACCTATTCAGACCACTCTGAGAACAACTACAACCGTCAGACCAACTGCCCAAAATACCCAAAATTCATTACTTTTTGGTAATCACAGACTAGCACCAGTTCCCGCTACAAATCCCATTATTCCACCCAGAAATCAGCCAATAACAACGACAAAGTCACCCTCACTGTTGCATCAAAATCCATTTTTGAATTCTCAAACTCCGAAACCATCCACACCTAATCCACTATTGACATCCACGACAAAGCTCGCCGCAAATAACTTGCCAAATAATCCATTCTTCCAATCCACTTCACCGCCTTCGTTCCCTGTAACCACTCAAGCACCCATAACCGCCAAACCAACACCAACACCTTCTACAGGCGGTGTCAACTTGCAACATAATCCGTTCTTCGGCTCCTCGCCAATACCGCTACCCTCGATTACCAGTTCCTCAAAATCAAACTCCCTGAACCTCCAACATAATCCCTTCTTTGCCAACTCCGGCAGTTTCCTGCAATCCCACAACACGCCAATTTCATCATCGCCGCTTAAGCCAAGTTACTCACAGATCGTACAAAATAACCGAAATTCGCCCTCTTCAGCAGAAGTGTCGTCCTCACATTTCCCGTCCTCATCGTTCCCCACATTGGCGCCGCCATCACCAGTTGAACAACCAGCCGCCGTACCCAATCAGAATCTTCTAGTTGTGACTAGAGGACCACAGGATGCCGTTCAGTCGGTGGTAGCCGGTAATGCGGCGCTTCCACATGCGTCCATCAATCACAGTGGCACCAACATTGGCGGTTCCCTGCAAAATAATCCGTTCTTTAATGGAGCCGCGAATGTCGCTCATGGTGCAAAGACTCCACTGGCCGCTGGCACCAGCGCCGTTGCTAAGCCTTATGCGATTAATCCTAACAATCCATTCATTTATCAGGGATAAAATTATGAAATACTGAGCACTTCCCGTCATCTTTAGTTGACTTGACGGATGTTGTGACTGGTTTTACATTTAGGTTAAGTTATCTTTAGGTTGTGTATAATTATTTTAGAAAAACACTTATGTATTGGTCAGGTGTGAAAATAATTACAAATAAAATCATTATTTATGGAGACACATTTTATTCACTTTTTGAACTTGTTTGGTAAGAAGGTAGGATGGCTCTTGAGTTGCACCAACGACGAACTGTGCAGTGATATGCCAGTTCAACAAAGCTTAGCAACGAAACGCCCATAAAAAGTCCTAGCAGTCCACCGCAATGGGCAAGAAAGTCAATCAGGCTATAAGGTTCTTCACGATTTTGGGTAAGTAAGTGATCTTCTTTGATAAAAATTAGAAGACGCATTTCCTTATCCAATGATGCTTTTGGCTGATTGTTTTCGCTTAAATCAGACAAATCATCCCAAAAATTATCCACATCCTTTTGGTTGTCTTCATCATTACTTGCAGTTGTATCAGGGACTTCTTCCGATCCTTCATCACTGTCATAGTCTTCGTTATCATAAGAGTTTTCAGTAGACTTTTGTGTATCATAAGTACGAGCATCATCAAAGATGGATTGTATAATATTAACCTCCTCATAATCATAGTATTCAGGCGGTTGTGTGTTTAAAACCTCCTTAGAGATTTTTACATTAAAGGATATTGAATCACATGAGGGCAAACAATTGCAGAGTCGTTCTGATTTGTAGGCACCATTTCGCGTCAGAATATTCATTGTCTTTCTAAAACACATAAAATTGTGCGTAGACGGAGCACATATGTTAACTCCTTCGGATCGTGGCATTGTAAATTTAACACATCCGCAGTGTTTCTTCGTATAATTGGAACGACATTCAATTTCACAGTTTCTCTCCGAATATATCTGGAAGAAGCGAAGTTTACGCTCACCCTCAAAGTAACATCCTCGCCTATAAATGAATGCATTTATTTAATGAATTGATAGGACACCCGCATCCTTTTACCTGTTAGGACTGTAGAATCTCAAGCTCTCTGAAGCTTTTATTATAACAGGTCGAAGTGAAACATACACTTGCTGCGCCGGAGGAACAAGGAAGTATTCGTTTGACATACGTGGCATATCGCCCGGGTTGTGGATGTGCACCTTGTAGCCATACATTTCGTCGTTACATGGAAATTTCACCTGGGGTTCTTTAATGATGATGTTTGCAATGAAGCCATTATCTTCGCCAGAGTTTTTGAGACGAAGTGGATAGTGTTGTAATTCATCTAGTAATTTGTTTTCTGAGGAATTGTGGGGTGTTTCAATGGCGTCTATGTAGTTGTGATGTCTTTGGGCGCTGGTAAAATTTATAAATTAGATCATCCTCAAATAATGTCTTAAAGTCACATACTTATCATCCGTAAATATTTGGCTGGAGTTCAGGCCGTTAAATGTAAAGCATACTCCATCGCTCATAAAGACAGCGTTCAAATGCTTGTGTGGATTTGATACTTTTACTCCAGCGAAAACCAAACGAGACAACAGATTGACAGCTGATGGCATTATCTGTAATTTAAGGCTATTGATTAACTTTCAAAAAGTTGTCGTCTTCTTGTTCTACCCGTCTTAATGTCGAGAATAAATTAGGTGCTGATGTAATGTTGAACTCCCGCATTAATGCGCACACCTGAGCGAAAGCTGCTTTTTCACTCTTAATCACTCTGCAAAGGTAAGGCCAATCATTTGATTCATCGGTTTCTTAAAAAAATTATAATTCAATACTCAATATTTCTTGATTGATTACGGTCAACTAGCATCCGTCTCATTGGACAAATGGTAATAGCCGGAAAGGAAACATTCCATACTGGCGTAGTTTCATCTGCAATGGCGATGGTTACTGGGTTATTAATCCATTTCACATACACTTTATCCAGCCAATAGACACACACAGAAAGAGAGAATACGAAGACCACGATCCATCCAAGGCTTCATAAATCATATTAATATATTGTTTTCTTTTAATTATTATGTTCTTATTTTAAAATTTTATTCACTTTAATATATACATAAGTATATGATAATATGATAATCGTTTAAGCCAGTTATTTAAATATGAAAATACCAAAAACGTACAATGTTCTACCAGTTATCGCACTTAAATATTTGTAAGAAAACTCTGATGGAAAATTCTAAAGTACGTTTATTTAAAGTGCAATCCCGTCTAAAAATGGCCGTACTTAGATTGGGAAAACGTCTAGTCTGGGACAATCCTCGATTGGGAGTCGTACTCCTGGTCCACGTCCAAGGATTGGCCTGAGTCCCCCAGATACCAATCCTTGGACGAGGACTGAGACTCCCACTTCTTACCTAGATTTACAATCCCAATTCCTGCATTAGGAATTGGACTATTGATCCCAGACTAGGGAGCCTCATACCCATCTCCGGACTAAGCCTAAATCCCTTAACTTGGACTGAGTCCCCGAGCCCCCCAGCTCAAGGATTCAAACTGAGCCCTGCAGTCTGGACTCTGGAGCCCGACTGAAACATTTTTCTTATTACAACGCCGTTACCGCCTACAACAACTCCTTTATTAATGTTTAGTAAATTGAAAACGCCTAAACGTTTTGATATAAATATCTCCACTGTGAACTTATGAACAAGCGCCTGCATTATGCTAAAATATGTACAACAAGAATTTACATATTATATGAACATATAAATGCTCAAAATTTCCTACGGATTTGGACGTTTAATACAATTTTTGTGTTTTTTTTAACTAAAAAAATTACCCTTATTTTAAGTTTACGTTTAATTTATAACACACAAATAAAATTTCGGAAAATGTTGTCAATTATTTTTCGAGATATGGGCCGTTTAAACCAAAATGTTACATCCAATGAGACAATTTTCCCTGCTTTACGTGATATGATTTTCAAGATTTATTTTATTAAAGTAGAATCAAAGGATATGTTTATCGGAAAACTATTTATAAAAATTTATGTTGAAAAAATCTCGGAAATTAGAGAAGCTTATCGGAAAACACTAAAAAAATTAATTTTCCAAACAGCTGCAATTCAAATCACATATACAGTATTGTGTGGAACCTTAAGACATTTTCTCAATCTAAGTATGACTATTTGACGAAAGATAGCACTTAGATAAAAGAAAAATTTCAGAATTTTTCGCCAGAATTATCTTACATATACTGGAGTGCGAAAACACGTAAAAATTTGTATTTCACTTCAACCCTACCGTTCAAGAAGTGGCCTAGTCTTATCGCCCAAATACTTGACTCCATGAATTGTTGAATCGTTTGAATACTCGTGAAAGATCTTCGAAATTGTCTGCATTATAGGAATAACATTATTTTGATTAACTCTTTCACTAATGATAAATAAACTCAACTTTTCTTCCTGAAACAAAACACGATTTCTTCTTTTTAAAGGATTCATCGAATTGCTTTCCCTTCCTGACTTCTGAAAGATTTTTTCCATTGCAGCTTTTTTAGAAAATAAACAATTAAAAAACTATTTAAATTATTCCACTAAAAATATAATCATTTTTAACTTATTTTCGGGAATAGAGACGACAGAACTCATATTATTCGATTCACTTAGTTTTAACTGACAAGGTTACTTGACGAATGATTGTATACTAATTCGATGTTACGAACTAAAATAAGGACTAAAATTTTAAAAGAATTGACAAAATGTATGTGCAAAATGTATGTTTTTGTTAGGTGTGCCATCCCTTGTGTGTATGATCCTATTGTAGCTTTCGTAACATATTACATATAGGTTATTTGTGTTTACGTACTTGGCAAAATTATCTCTCTGTATGAAATGCATGAAAATTATGTTACCAGAAAGTTATATGTCAAGGTGACTATAGGGAATTTTCAAATTCCTTTTTGGGATTCACATTATAAATTAACATAACGATAGGCGTGCCACCGCCAGAACGCCTGAGCTTCCTCAAATCATGCGCTGAAGTTGAATCGCTATTCATTCATTATTCATATGCAATTAAACGTAACCATCCAGACATTAAGATTACAATGAATTCATGATGTGAGGTGAAGTGATGGTTAAAAGTCAAGCAAACGAAAAAAAAAGGTGACAACCAAATCAATTTTAAACACTTTATTTAAAAAAAGTGAAATTAATGTGCAATGAAAATGGCATGTGTGACACAGATTCCGCGTCGATTGCAACGGCTGTTCATCTGCGGCGACGGGTACTTTAAGCCGATCGGCCAGCAGCCGTCCTAGTGCGCATGTGTGAGCGTGGAAGTTCACGTAATGCATTAAATGCGCCAAAGGAAGTGACTTGGTGGGAGGTGACGCCGTTTATGGACGACAACCGACACATTTGCAAACAGACGCGCCAAACTAACAATGTTTGCTGTAATTAAACGCTTAATGGTTTTGTGTGTTTGCAGTTGGTGCGCATGTCCGTTGCCATCTCCCTCCAGGCAACATCTTTCTGCGCGGCCAAGTACAAGAATTGCCCAATGTTTGCAAAGAATTGTGACAAATCTTAGGCAGTAAATTTGAATTTTTCTAACATTTCACATGACTTCATATTTTATTTGATTTGTGGCCGGTTTTTGTTTGCTGCAGCGTTCGAACGAGGTGCACCTACTTCGGATTCGTCGCATTAAAGAATAACGGCCTGAATGCGGGAATCTATAAAAGCTCGGCACAATTTGGTCCGCGCGATCGTCTCACAGTTTACCTCGAATCGGCTGTACCGAATTCGTTGCACGGGACAAATGCATTTTTCATTTTGTCTTCGGTAATTTCTCTTTGTGTTGCATTTAACGGCGCTTCAGCAGTTTATTTAAAAGAAGCTGTTGCATTTTATTTACGCACAGTTTAGCTTTAACCTCTCAGGGATCAGTCGCTCTGCCCAGTGAGAGCGTCTTGGAATCAGCAGATTTTGCGTTTCAATCAGTGAAAATCAAACGTGAAAATGAAAGTGATGCTGTGCTTTTTATTAGTGGCCTGCACTCTCAATGCAGGTTAGTGAAACACGTCAAAGTTTTTCTTTCTTAAGTCACGACATTGACTACTTTATAATAATTACTATTAGTTATTACTTAATGCGGTTTGGCGTCTTTTATTCGCCATTAGTCGAGTTAGGATCACCTGTCGATTGGCTTAGGTTTATTGATTGCTGACCAAAGCGAAACAAAGTTTAAGCTGCTTAAGTGTAACTTCATGATCATATTCTCTTCTTCTTATTAAATTTCCGCTATTGACCGTTGAAATTTAATTGAAAATTTGGCTTCGCAATGCCATTAATGTCAGAAGACGTCCAATAATTATATAAATGGTGATTAATTATGCTAAAATTTATAGCCGCATATAAATATTGTCAGTTTTTAAAACGCTTGAGAGAAAATTACGCAAGAGATTTTCAGAGCTTATTGTTTACTGCGATTGTCATCGATTCATTATTCATTTTGTAATATTGATTTTCGGTCAGATTAAACACAGAAGGAGGCAAAATAAATTTAATTATTCCACATTTGTTCACCATTCGAAATTCGTTTATGTTATATGTTAACACCATTTGTTTTTAAACTTTCTGAATTGTTTTTTTCCTTTTAAAATGGATTGAAATTTGTTAATGATTTGTTTTGTTCATTAAACTAAAAATATAGATTTAAAAAAAATCATTTTCATTTGGATAAAATCTTGAATGTTTAATACTCCTCAACATAGGCAAATATGTTAGATTCAGGCGTTTTCTTATAAAATTTCCATTTAAGATTTTGAAAGCTTTAAATTAAATTATCTACTAGTCACATTGGAAGATTTTTTATTCTTCGTGATTAGATTCTTATCTGAAAGTTTTAAAAGACAGATTCTTTAACAGTTCAAACAGTTCGGTTAATAAAAACAGAAACTGAAACAAGCTGCTAGCAACAAAACTGGAATCTTACTTCATTCCAAAGAAACCAAACAAATATTATGTTTTATTGCTTTTTCACTTTTCTTTAGAATGAAAGACTTACGATATAGTTAGTTTGCTTGTATAAAAGTGAGTCATTCATGTAGTCATAATTACAAAAGCATTACGAAACGAATACACAAATATAATTATGATGAGTTTTATTTGTTTTTATGCGTAAAACTGTTCACATTGACTGAACTGTCTATGAGAATCAATTAGCTGGGAAAGAATGTTTCATTCTTCGCAATCATCATGAATCTTTAATAATATAATAAAGTGCAAATTGCATATAATTGCAGTTTATGGCGCTTCAGAACCACCACCACCAAACTTTGAAGTCATCTCAGTGGATGAGTTGAATGACATTGACGTCGGTCGTCCCAATAAAGATGCCTATTACTATGACAAACCAAATCTGCCATTTGACGAGGTAGAAACTATTGTTAAACCGCAAATCAATGGATACGAGTACAAAAATCCAGTCAATCCTATCAAAACTCCGACCTATGAGGGAGGTGAAACAATTGTTAAGCCGCAGATCGAAGGATATGAGTACAAGTGGCCAGTCAATCCCATAAAAACTCCGACGTACGAAGGAGGTGAAACAATTGTTAAGCCGCAGATCGAAGGATATGAGTACAAGAGGCCAGTCAATCCCATAAAAACTCCGACGTACGAGGGAGGTGAAACCATTCTTAAGCCGCAAATCGAAGGATACGAGTCTAAGAGGCCAGTCAATCCTATTAAAACTCCGACGTACGAGGGAGGTGAAACGATTCTTAATCCACAAATCGATGGATACGAGTACAAGAGGCCAGTCAATCCTATAAAAACTCCTACCTACGACGGAGGTGAAACAATTGGTAACCCGCAATTCGAAGGATACGAGTACAACAAACCATCCAATCCCATGACGCTTCCCACAAGGCGGCCAGCTCTCTCTCTTCCTCCAGCCACGGCGCGTTACATTCAAAAGAGTTAGATATTTAACTACTTTTAGTTGTCAATGTTTATTTCAACATATTATTTTGTAAATAAAGAGCCAAAGGTTAAACAGATTTGCTTAGACATATTCTCAAGAATCATGAAATCCATAAGATACTTTTCTTAAAATTAATCGACACTGAGATATTTATATTTTTCCAGTGTGTGTGGTGTGTGTCACCTTGCCGTCGTTGAGAACAGCGATTTGCTCATGGTAGGTTCCGCCGCTGCCTCCGAAGCGGTTGTTGATACCATCTCCGGCAGGAGCTGCGCCTTGCACGGTATGCACGTATCCGACGGCGTGACCGTTGTCATCCTTGTGATGGGTGTTTGATTCAGTAAAATAAATGTGACCATCGTCACCAGATGATGATGATGAGGAGGAGGAGCTGCTCGATGAGGACACTTGACGACGAACTCTCAAGTTGTCGATTGGCACCACAGCGGATGGCACTCCATTCTCGTTGATTGTGTAGAATGCTGCTGGCACATAGCCACCAGGTGCTGGACAAAAAAAAAAGACAATAAAAAATGAAAATATTCACTAAAAAGTTTGATTGTTTACTGAAGCAATAAAATGCAAACAAAAATGAGAATGATATGGACAAATAAGGCAGTCCGGATGATTCGTCTCAAGGTACTTAAGAGACATTCTCGTTGAAGTCTACGACAAACAAGTTTTATAGCTTGTTTGTAGAAGCCACACAAAACTTAAAGATCGCATGGAGAATAATAAAAACATCAAGCTAGGTTTGTTTATATGGCGATCTGCGATTTGCGGTCAAGTCTGAGGCCAAGACACAACATTATAATGCAAAACATTTCTTCGAAATGCTACGCTAAATGTTATGCTTTTTTTTTCGTCGTCGGACTGTGGGTTAATTATGTTATTTAAAAGTCAACAAGCGTTTGATGTGGATGGAAAAATACTGATACTGACATACTGATTTACATATTTTTTATTTTGCATATATATTGGCAAAAAAGTGTGAAGTATTTATTTAAATACTTTTAACTCGTTTATTTATATTCAGTAGATGTTCTTAAGTTTTTTTTATAAAGTTTAGAAGTTATTCAACTCTAAAAAAAAATGGCCAATTCTAGCAGATCAATCAAAATGTAAAAATTTCAGTGTTTTCAATGTTTTCAATGAAAACTGAACATTTCCCAAAATCCACAATAAACTTTATTTATTTCCGAATAATTGTAGCTATGTACTAGAATATGTAATTGCTTCAATAACCGGAAATATAACAATAAAATGTTTGCTCCAAATACAGTTAATTAGCATCATAATATCCTAGCATAAATAGTTTATTGCAAACAAAAAACTTAAATGCAAGACAAGGTGAGAAACCCGGTACTAAATCAGGTTTACTGTAAGCCAAAGCGAAGACGCCTATTCAAAATCGCGGTATCGGTTATCGGATTGCCTTGAAGACTTTGAAACTGGTTAAATAAAATGGTAATGAAATGTTACGAAATGTTGTTTTTCGTCTTTATGGTCGGCCGCATCTTAGCTCATACTTTGTAATGCGCGCATTGTTTAGTTCTTGTACACTCAGAATAATTTAGGAAAAAAAAAATCGTATTTTAGTCAAGTCACTTATTTATAAATACAATCGCTTCATGATTCTTTTGACCGTGGCTATAACCGTTTTTGCTATTTATTTGTTTCTTAGTTGTTTCTTAGAGTGATTGATGCTCTCATCAATTCGCAGCGATATTCAGTTGTTTAAATATTTTCTTAGAATTAGCGTGTTATGGCTTAAACAGCTTGTTAATATAATCACAGCTATTACATAAATGTACTTAATACCTTCTTGAATCTTTTAGAACTGTCTTACCTTTTTAGGCTTTTTATAATATTCATTTATTCGATTTATATTTGCATATTGATTAACCACTTTTAAAACGTAAATACCCAAAAAGTTGAGACATGCGTTGTTAAGTAATAAAATAAGATAAGTTATCACTTGAAATTAGCATATAATTTGGGAAAATGTCTTAACGAATCAGCCAGTTGTTACTTTATTTATTAATTTATATCAAAAGATCGTAGCTAAGCAGAAGCTTTAAATTTACTGATTCTGGATACATTAAGAAATCTTTGTGAACAAATTGAACCGGTATCCGCTTATGTAATCGATTTTATTTAAAACCAGTATTAAATGGATATGATTTTAACTGAAATTCGTCAATATTTTCAAGATTTCATCACTAACTACTGTCTTTTGCCACAAAACACTTAAAAAATAAATTGAAAATCCACGATTTCAAAAGTAACTAAAAATTATCACAAAAATGTATCACATTACACATTTTAATTATCACTTTTTTATTCTTGGGGTGTGATTCCACGGACCACGTCACCTCACCCATTATCCACGATTCTGTTTGTTTTACCTGCCATTGCAGTAGCGGCTAATCCAAAGATTGCGAATACAGCGGCGATTGTGTACTTCATGGTCACTGGTAAATGTAAAAAAACGAGTCACAAAAGTTAAAAAATTGGTCAGCTGATGGGCTCTGGTTAGCCGAAGAATATGTCTAAAAGTGCGCAAAAGACTACAGCGACACCGTCTTTATATATTGGACGAGTGGAGAAGACAGGGATTTTTAATTATTTCTTATAGTTTTTCCTGCCTCTCGTTTTTACATTCGCTTCGGCCATCGTAGGTTTTTTTGCGCTGTCTTACTGCTTTCTCGGTCACTCTTCTTTCGCATTGTCCAGTTAACAGACTCCAAGATTCGTTGGTATATAAATGATGAAGAGCTTCTTTGTTATGTGCTAGCATTCGTGAATTGGTTGTTTTGTTATCACGTTAGCATCCAAAGAAACATGGCAGGGAGAAGCCCAAGAAACGTTTATTGTACTCAATAAAAATTAGGAAAATTAAAGTTTATCCTTGAATTAAAACTTAAGACTCAGTTTTTGTATTGTCGATGTAAATTCATTTTTGAATAAGCAAGAAATAAGAACATTTATTTACTAGTAACTACAAATTAGCTGATTATAAAACTTAGTACCATTCCCAATTTCATCACATTTTTTTTTTAAGACGAAGAATATAGCTGGCGAGGCAATTCTTACGTGTTGTTATTTAAGCATTCGCATATGATACGGATTTCTCATTTTATTGCCACAACAAATCGCAGGAAATTGGTGAGATGAATCAAGTCGCTGCCGCGGTTAATTAACCTGCGTTATGGTGGAATTATGGTAATTTGTCGCTTAATGAATAAAGAATATATGCCTAATTTTTCAATTTTAATTCAGTAAATATTGATTGTAAAATGATATTTTTTTTACTGAGAACTATGACTAATAAAGTTTTGAATTTTTTGTGGTTTGTATGGCGCTTAAGAAACAGGTCTTACTGGTACAACAATCGTCTTACCAATTGGATTTATCATGATTAAATTACTTATTTAATCAACAGCCGAATATGCCTTTCACAACCGGAAAATCATTTTAATATTTATCACATTCAAGGGACTTTTTAAGCCAACTCAAGGCATCTTAGTTTACCGTGCAAATTACTGTTTCTTCTCGTCTTGAATTAACACGAGATTTTAAGGAAACTGTTTGTTATTACCTATCATTTCCTGCTGACTCAGATTCGTATTTTACAGGTAAACATATTGATCAATTCATTTAATGTAACAGTAATAGGGAAATAATACAAAGTTATCGGTTAATATAAACCTAACTTTTATTTATTTACGAACATTGGAAATTCCTTTGTGTTAATTAACTATTCGATTAAATAACATTTTTGTTGAAATATTTTTTTTTTAATTATGTTTTGGTCCGGTTTGAATTTCACTCTAAAAATTTTGCTTATTATGTTTATGGAAATTTAGAAATTTATCATGTTACATGAATTTATGCAAATTCTTGTACAAATTTTCGACGGCTTAACTAAATTGCTATCTACAAATAATATTAAAATTTCTCAAAATAATATTTAATAAATCAATTTTTACTTAACAAAAAACAATTTTTAAAAAATGCTCCTCGCTTGAAAATTTTCTTTTTTTCTATGAAGATATTTGAAATTAAATGTTATACAAGTATTTTCATTGGTTTCATTGGTTTAACATTTTTTGCTATTTAATATTTTATTATTTCTTGAATAAAGAAAGATTTTTTTTAGCGGCTTCAATTATTTAGCGGTTCAGATTCCATCAACCGTAAGATTTGACGCATCATTTTCGAAAACTTATTTTGGCATTTGTCAAACTGAACATAATTCACAGATCGAAATTTAAAACGTCAGCGTTCTGTCAGCTGTTTGCAATTTTATTAAAATTTCCCACAAAATCGCAAATTTACGTGCAAGAATTCTTGGGTGGCCCGTGAATTGTGCAAAAAAGTCTAAGAAAAAAACCACTACGTTAGTCAATTAATTAAAAGCGCAACAAAAAACAAACAAATACAGTCTCTCTAACGGTGAATTTGTGCAAATTGAGCGATTTTTCAAAACAATAACATGATTGTGGAGGAAACGATGGTATCGGTGGTTCGACGCTGAGAGGTGGTGGCAAAGAGAAAATATCAATTGTAGAAATAACTCGCGTCCACTGGGTGTGGAGCAGCGAGACGTGGAGTCCACGCGACGCCACAGTTGCAGAGCTTGCGGTGCGGCCACTGACAAGTGTGTACGTGTACTCGTGTATGGACTGGCGCTGCAAAACGTGACGGCCACTGCTTTGTAAATGCGCTCATCCGTTAGTTATATGCTGTCACATGGACCAGGCGATCCGATAATGTCGCATCCGGACTTCGAGCAGGAGGCCCACCACCACGGTTGCTTGCTGGTGCTTGTGCGTGGCATTGGTCCGTCAAAACCGCGCTACCTACAGAAGATATTTGAGCGAATCCAGAACATCAACAGCATTCGGATTCCAGGTGAGTGGTTTTGTGGTTGTCAATTGAATTGGTAATGAGAAAAGTTTGATTTTACAGACTCTTCTGGACAATCACGCGAGATATGGGCTCGTTACGTACAAGACTATCCTGTTGAAAACAACGATTGGGGTGACTTCCAAACGCATCGGCGACTTTTGGGATTGATCACTGTCGGAAAATATGATACTCAAACCGAATTGGATGAGCTTTGTCGCATTCACGAGTCACTTAAAGTCAAGTACACAAATACTTTGTTTGATTCGCGTTGTGTCCTCTTTGGTCCGTCAAACAGCGAAGAGAAACTGGTGCCACCAACGAATTTCAAGAGTCAGGCATTTTACTACCAGGAAAATGATTTGTGTGCCGATTTGGATCCAAACATTGTTGAATTCATTGGCTCACTGTTTTGGATTCTGGAATCGAAGCGATTGGAGCGCTCCAAGGAAAAAGTGGACAAAGTGCAACTGTTGTTGGCGCCGTTCGAGAAGAAGGACTTTATCGGGCTCGACATGGAGTCACGCAACAACAAGAAACGTTGTGTGGGTAGAATAACCAAGAATTTAGCTGACCTTACTTTACAAGCGGGTCTCGTAGCAGAGAGTCTGACACTGTTCAGCACTGCCAGCGAAACGTTACGTGCCATAAGTGATTCGTTGTGGTTGGGCGCCGCCAATGAGGGCCTATGTGCTGCCTCGACAATACTTTTGTATCCAAAGAAACGACGTCACTCATCGCAACAGCAAAAAGGGGCGGATCACGCCGATCCGACAACAGCGACCGCCATCAATCACAAAACTGAGATGACAAACTCAGCGCTGCACACCAACTCATCATCCACGTCATCCATCTCATCAACTGCGTCGACCGTGTCGACGGCGTCCTCATCGTCCACTAACTCCAGTACATCGAGTGGCTCATCCAGCGACAAAAAAACAGAACTCAATCAAACACCGCCCAACATACTGACGCCCGAGGATATTGTTGCCAAGTATCGAGACGCCATCATAAACTACAGCAAGTACAGACACGCGGCCATCATTGAGACGGAAGCCGCACTGAAGGCGGCACGCATCAGCATCTCACAAAACCATAAGCTCAATGTGGCAATGTTTCTACAGAATGCCCTTTACATTAATCTTAATCTAACGGAAATTGAGCGCGTCCAGCGTTTCGACACGCTCAACGAATTGTACCAGAAAATTGGATTTAAACGGAAGGCGTCCTTCTGTCAGCGACTCGCCGCTTGGCGCCACGTCGCCCAGACCAACAACAATCCAGATTGGCCGCAAAGCTACAAGTTGATGTTGGAAAGTGCGCCCGGCTATCGATTGTCCATGGATCCGTTGGAAATGCTGCGGCGCAAAAACTCCGGATGGCCGTGCCTTCAAATCGATCTGATCCAGCAATTAGTAGTGGCGTGCCGTCGCATTGGACACTCTGCTCTCGCCACCCGCCACATGACATTTCTGCTGCAGACAATGTGGCACCATCTGACAACAGCCGAACAGGAGGAAATGGCGCTGCAGCTGCAAAAGCTCAGCTCCATGTGCGAGGGTTCACCAGTGCCTCTAGTCCTGGAAAATGGTCTCGTTATTCCTCCCGCCAATCTAACCGAACTGCCTGTGTGTCAGATGTTTCAGGTGAAGAATCTGCTGGCCCACATGCAACCGCAGAAGATTCAAATCGAAAAAGTTGAGACTGGCCCATTTCTGTTCACCCCAATTCACTTCAACTCCATTGACCGGCGGAGCCAGCGCAGCAAAAAGCTGGACGGCAAAATTCAGTTCAACTGGGTGCAGAATGACGTTTGCGAGGTTTCTCTCAAGCTGCTGAATCCTCTTCCATTTCAACTACAGGTACAGGATATGCGACTACTGACCGATGGCGTCGTCGTGGAAGCGTTTCCTCAGACAGTGTCCATTGCGCCGTCTGGCTACAGTATGGTGACATTAAGTGCGACGCCTATAGAGGCTGGTATTCTGGAGATTCAAGGTTACTCTACGCACATGTTGGGCGTCAAGTCGAACTGTCACCTCAAGGATATGCACGAGAATGAGTATCCTCCACATTATACGATCGACGTGTTACCAGCTTTGCCTCAGCTCCAGATTGAGACATCTCTGGCGCAGACAGCCACATTCAGTGGCCTCGTGAATGCTGACATCGTTGTGACATCCGCCGGCATTACAATGTACAACGGCGAGTCTAGCGAGTGCACCATCAAGCTGACCAACCAGAGTGCAATACCGATCGACTTTATCGAGGCGACAATGCACACGTCGCTAGAGGCTAGCGTCCATCGCAAAATATTCCAATGGTCGAATGAACAACTGCAGCAGGCGCTGCCGTTGAAGCCGAACGAGTCTGTCGAATTGGTGGTTCGTATTTTTGGAGACGCCGACTTTTTGACAACCTCTTCGGGTGGCTCGATTGCCGGTGGTGGCACTACAACTCGCGGTCCAATGTCCAGCTCTATGTCAAATCACAATATACATGGACCTCAGAGTTTGAGTGGTCTGTCAGCGTCTGGTCACGCTAGTTTGCCAAGTCGTGTCAGTTCACCAACTAACTTACCGAGACGGACTGAGTTGACTTCCAGTTTTCGGTCGACGCAATCGGGTCACTCGTCCCTGGCCACTTTGTCTATTGGAGGAAGTACATTGAATTCGTCTCGCCAGCTGGAAGCCCAGCTCAGATTTCGATATTCAGGTGGGGAGGGACGTTCTGAGGGTTTCTGTAGACAATGTGCTGTTTCATTCAGTTTGGAACTGCTTCCTAGTGCTCAAATCTCTAATTGGGATGTTTTACCTGCAGAAATGTAAGTTCATATAAGATTTGGACTGGCCGATTTTAATTTTATTGTTTGTTTTTAGCCCTTCACAATTCTATTTGGTGCTGGACGTCAATAATTTGACGACCCAGGAAATGTCGCTCAATTACACAGACAAAAAAAGCATTTTAATTGAAGCCAAGGAGAGTTGTCGTGTGCCGATACCGGTAGAACGGTGTCCCATGCAGGAGTTGGCGGCAACCTGTGCTGCCGCTTCCACAGCGGAGCCGTACATAATTGAGACTCCTCTGGACATTCTGCTGAAGACCTGTTCGCAGCATATAGCCGATCAAGTACGATTAAACTGGTCACTCAGTGGCACTAATACTCAGGGAATAGCCTCGTTGAAGGGCATTAAGTTGTCCACAGAAATGTTAGACTTAGTCACTGTGGCGCCACTTCATTGGGGTAAGTTCTATAAACCAAATCCCGGTATTCAACAGTTCTTACAAATTAAATTGAACTTACAGAAGTATCAATTGACGATAATCTGATAAACTCTCAATCGGAGATCAGCTGTGTGTCTGGCCAGTGCGTCACTCTAGGCATTGCCATCATCAACATGTCGACAAAGTCTCTTGAAAACCTCTCTATAACCGTGCAATTCTATCAGGACTATCAAAATGGCATTCAGAACTATCGTCTTGAGACTCGTGTCGCCATGTCGGGGTCAAATCAAGTGCTTATTCCGGTGCTGGAGCCAAATGATCGTGTCCTGCATGAATGCACAGTTATCTTCTTGACGCCAGGCCGTTTCAAGACGGACATTCAGTGCTGCATGTCTGGCAGTAGCGATGGCAGCGGTGGAGACACTGCCGCCCTGGACACTTCGCAATCCTTCTATACTCACCAAGCACAGCATTTAGCGACCGATCGCAGCGGCCAGGGGGATTCTCATGTTTGGAAGTACATACCGCCGGTGGAGATTTCAGTAGTCGAATGAGCAAGCCTATTGGATAATCAGCCCTCTATTTACGCTTCTTCTTACGTTTTTATTTTTAGTACAATTATTTTTGTAAATTTTGACACATTTTTTTATGATTTCGAATTGAAAAATGTTTAAGAAAACGGCATATTCTTTTTGTTACGTTGTTATGCAGTCGAAGGAGGTTGACTGTTTAGGTGCTGTTGGGACAGTTACAATATAAATGCTTTAAAAGTACATAAATAAATGAAAGCTCTAAGCAGAAACTATTAAATGAGACAAAAAACGTTTCTTAAGATCAAATCCATTTATCAAATAAGAGTTGTCTTAATTAGAATCATATTTATTAAATTTTTATTTTAATCACAATGCAACATCAATGAGATCAGAGACTGGACTCATTGGAATCGCTTCCTCCTCAATCCCACTAATGTTTGCAATGGCATCCGAAGGCTTCTCCAATTTAGAAGCATCCTCCTCTTTTTTGAACAACGGATTAT
>JANSTS010007215.1:0-14137 GCA_026546915.1 Sylvicola fuscatus
AGTTACAAAAAAAGGCGATAAGTATACTGTATATGCAATTCGACTTTTTTGACAAAAATTTCTGAAGATGCAGAAACACGTTTCAACCTGATCCCTAAAAAGAAGTCCAGAAAAATGTCTGTTAACCGAAAATGTATGTTCGTCCGTCCGTCCGTCCGTTCGTTTTGAACACTTATTTTATTGGTCGAAAAAAAAATTCATTTACGCGTCTTTTGACATATGTATGTCTCATTTTTCAAATACCATCCATAATTTTTCTTTGCAAACCTAGAAATTGAATATACATTTATGAAATCTTGCGTCAGCTCTCCCTGCCCCGCCACGTGTTTTTTTTTTTAACTTACGTTGGGATGCAGAATATCCCACAATAGATAATAAAACCATCAATTCAAACCACTTCATGGCTTGTTTTTATTTGTATTCACTGCCAACACTTTTCACTCAACCACACTTATCATCTATTACTAATCACTTTAAAATAAATACAATAATTTCGTCACAACACACAATAGATAAAATTCAATATTATTTTCTAGATTCTCAAAAACCGCTGGGCGCTTAATTTCTAAATCGTTCAATTGGAAGCCCGACGACACACTGAATAAGAATTTGCTTTCATTTTTCAATTGGTTTGCAATAATTGACTATCGATAGGGCTTATCAAATAGGAACCGTAATAAAACAAACAGAAAACGACGTGTATCTTACTCACACAGCATTAAATTTATTGAATAAGGGTACTTTGGTTATTGTTTGAAGACGTTTCCGTTGCACAATGATTGATGATTAATTACTAATTATAATCGATAAAAAAGCATACTCAGGAAAACATTCTTTCAATTATTATTTTATTTAAAAAAGCTAAATTGAAGTTAAAATATGTTGTGCAGAAATAATTGTTTTAATAGAAATCTCCGGGATTTTGGGAATATTTATTACCGTTCTGTTGCTTCTATATGAACGTGTGCTTTTAACGATTGGTATGATAACACGTAGATAACAGATTACATGAAAAATTCATTATTTCATTAATCGAACACAAGCACACTTCATATTTCTAATGAACCTTGTTTAACAACACAATTCTAGAGATTATGTTCATCCGAGTTTTTTGCTATTGTAGATGTATCCGGAATATAAAGACTGTATGAGTTTCGTGGCGTTCCTTTGTTAAGTTTGCGCACCGGAAGTCGTGGAGATAGGGATACCATCGCCGCCCATTGGCCATTGCATAGGTCGCTATATCGCAAAAGCCCCACTGGTTTACCGCCAAGACTTCCAGGACCGCGACACATTGGCTCCCCATCCCACAATTTTTCGCGGTGGTCTCGTAGCCAACGTGCCAAATAAATTGAACGGCAGTCACAGTGCCAGGGATTTTTGTCTAACTTCACTGACGTCAATTTTAATATTTTGTCCATTGAGTCCACCGGTAGGTATTGCAGTTTGTTGGAGTCTAAACGTCTTAAAATAAATAACTATATTCTCTTTTTTGCTTAAGCAATTTACAATAAAATATAAATGAAACTTACAACTTCTCCAATTTATGCATTGGCTTAAATGTATCCGTATCAAAATCCTTCAGTATATTATTATTCAACATGACGCTGACGACATTATCCAGACCCAAGAAGTCATTGGCATTTAGAGTCACAAAGTTGTTTGAAAACAGCATCAATTTAGTTAATTTCTTCAAGTGCGCAAACAAGCCAGACGGTATGGCTTGCAGTGAATTTTGTCCCAATCTTAACTCAACTAAATTGTCCAAGTGTGCAAAAGCATTTTCACTTATGTTGCTTATCTTATTGAGCGTTAAATCGAGTTCTATTAAATTGGGCACTGAATCAAATAATTTGTTGCTTATCTTTGTCAAACGATTGTTGCGAATATTTAAAATTTCCAAATATATAAGTGACTTAAATGCCGTATCACCAATAATACCTGAAACAAAATCAGTTAATAGTACCAAAGCACTCGGAACTAATTCAATTGAGCAGATACTTATGTGGTTCTCTGACAGATCAATCACTTTCAGTTTCAATCCACTGAATGTCTCATCTTTAATTTCCTTGACAAGATTTTTCGATATGAAAAATTCCTCTAGTTTGGCTTGCTCCTTCAACAGTTTAGCTGGCATTGCATTTAGTTTGTTTTGAGATAAGTCAATCACAATTAATTGGTGTAATGCATTGAATATGATTTCCGGTAGCATGTACAAGGAATTGTGACTTATATCCAGTATAAACAAATGTCGCAGCTTCACGAATAAAAGAGGATAAAGATTTTCTAAACAATTTTTCTGCAGTCTCCTAAAACATTTAGCTGTAGTAATGTGATTTTGAATATTGTTATAAAAAAAATTACAATTCAGTTAGGCTGTCTAAATCATCTAGTAAGTCAATAGACAAGTAATCCAACTGATTGCTCGACAGATCTAGCTCGAGCAAATGAGTCAGACCTCGGAATGTGTCTTTGTGAAGCGTTGATAAGAAATTCGATGACAGATCACTATAATTAAAATTCGATTTTGACGACAACTTTTTTATAAACAATTGTTCTTACATGAATGTTATATCCATGGGAATGACTTGAGCAACTGGTATGCTGCTAATTCCAGTGTTCCAACAACTCAACGTTTTTGTAGCTGGAGAACATCGACAAATTCCCTCTGTACATAAATTCCACTCAGTGTCTTTACCTTGTGTTAACTTCCAAACTTCGTAATAAAACATAAATACAATTTAGCTCACTTACACAATATAATGGCATAATTGCTCACTTGGTTGTTCTACAGCTCTTAATCTTCTCTCCAATGTTCTAACTCTTCTTTCAATATCAATTTCCATACCAAAATGCTCTACTCGACTGATTGTTGAATTCGAGTGGTCATGATGAACACTTTGTGGCAAAATAAAGTGATGTGACAGAATTCGAAGTAATTCACAGGCATTTAAAGGGCAGTTTTCCGGATTCGCTATAAATGTTGGTATTCTAGGATCATCACCACTATATTCATCTGCTGAATATACTTTAAAATTGATTGATAAACACCAAACTATCAAAATATGTTTCAACATTATTATTTAGGTCTCGAGTTTTTTTTTTTGCCAAGTTCACTGGTCACTGATTTGTATTGCACTGCATTAAAGCAATTGGTTTCAATGGGTCATAAGTCAGAACTCGTAGGTCACCCTTCTAAAGTGGATGTTACTTGTAATTAGTGTTTATGAACTTTAATTTTTAGAATTAAATAAAATAATGATTATGAAGCGTGTAGATAAAACGCCTGGATGACGACAATGCTAAATCTCTAAAGCTTCAATCAGCTTTTTTCTAACAATTATACGGATTTCAACATTCGACAATCAAAACCTCACTTAACTTAATTAGGAACAAATCGTATAAGATGTATTACACATATTTTGATTTTTAACTATTCTTTAACGATTGCGAACAGAAGAAATACAAATACGTTTCAAGTCTGATCATAAAAAGACTAGAATATTTTAACCTGACCGCTCGAAAATTCTACGGTTTAATTCGAATTTTATGGGGACAAAACTATTAAGCCTTTTTTAGAAGACATCACATCTTGTAGATTAGAAATGCGTATACGAGACGTCTTTTTTTTTATTAAGTTGTTATAGTACATAATGCGTTTTGTATTGTAATGTTAATAATTGTTTCTGAGTTAAGCCCATTTAAAAGCATTTATCTAATATAATTAAAAAACACAAACAAATTTTTTAATTGTTTTAATAACTGTATTTGTATAGGTATTATGAATTTATTACAGAATTATAATTACTTAACAACAATTGTGAGATGTCGTGTTGAGAGACAAAACACACTTCCAATTAAACGTTAAAAAAAAACAAATTCATCCTAACGAATCATTTAGGATCACAGATATGGTAACTTATTCCACCTAAAGGCTGACTGCCCTATCCAATAATAGTGCAATCAAAAATTACATGTCATAAAATTATGTTTGTGAGTAAAACTTATAAACTAAGACGCTTAAAAACTGCATTCGGATTTTTGGGTGTCGTCTGAGACTTTAGTAATTAACTGGTTTTGCGAGAAACTCTGGTTATTTAAATTGTTTACCAATCGCTTTAAACCTGATCTAAGCCCAATACGAAACACGCACACATAAACTCTTATCTTCCTAAAAATATTAACAAACTCCCAAAATATAATAAAAGGTGATAGGAAATTCGCGATGCATGCAATAAAAAAGTACAAATAATAAAATGATTGTAGTAATTTTAAAAGTAACCAAATATGAGTGATAACAAAGAGATTTAATCGACCAGAAGCCTAATCAGCCAATGTGTAATGTAGATGATGAGGAATAATTTATAAAATGGTTACGGTGGAGATCACTAAATAAAAACCCAAGCATCCGTATAAACGTTTCTAATTGTAAAATAACCAAACGCTGGCCAGTCGGCCGAATATTTTCTAGCCTAATCGACTTCCAATTTACGGAAGCTGCCAACCATGCCAGCGTCAATGTCGGCATCGTCATTGCTGGCAAAATTTGCAGCATCTTTTGTGATCTCAATGTACATGTCATCTAGAGCCAATATAGCGGCACGTTTCTTCTGTAAACGCTCTTTCATCGCTGCTACCATTTCACTAGCAGGAACGATGCCACCGTATTCTTTTGGCAGAATTTTGGAATCGATTTTGGCATGCAACTCGGGAATGCTCTTGTGGAACTGTTGATAGAAAAATATTTAGCTTTTTTGTACATTCTCATTATCGATATAATTACCATTGTTCTCTTTTTGAGCTTTTCACTCAGCATGGATAAAGCGAATTCAATAAGTTTGTTTGCAAAGGATGGAATATTAAGGAAATGGGTTTCCTTGTGACGCATTGGAGCAGAATTCTGTAAAACGAATTGTTTTTAATAAATACACAATATTTTTTGTGGCGATGGCGAAAAACCAACCTGAACACATTTAAGAACAGTCTTCAAATCAACAAAGGACCACATGCTGACGAAACTCATGTTGATGCCATCCTCGTCATTAATGTACGTGTATCCAGCAACTTGGCAGTCCTCATCGTCCATGTACGCTTCAGATACCAATGAGTGTGCCCTTGACAAATGCATTGATGTAAAACGATGCGTGTCGAATTTGATCGGCAGGGACATAATGATGACACGTCCGTGTTGGTCGCGTTCTATCAGCGGAATTAGGTAGCCAGAGTCGATGATCGCCAACAGATCTTTGTCCTCAATATCCAATTTCTTGAACCACTGTGGATACAATTGACGTACGGTAAGATAGCGTTCCAGCATGTCGCAGGCGGCTGGCACTGAGAACTTTTTGGTACGCAGAAAACGCAGTAGGAAGACGGCATCAGTACGGCAGCGTTTAATGTGAGGATGCTTTGATATCCATTCCCGGAACTGGGCTAGCGCCTGTGTTCGTATGTTTTCATCTTCGCGCAGTTCCTCTTTGGCTACCGCCTTCATCTTGGGTGACAGTGAACAGACGTATGGGTCATAGTCAACGGGTGCTTTCGCCAGCGAATGCTCATGAACGGTCTCGGTCTTCAACACTGCAAATTAAAGAAACAAAAATCATAAGTTTGTTGTTGTTTTAACTTGTAATTTAACTGATCGATAATACAGCGGCCATTTACTTCAAACCATTTTTATCGACGCGAATTGCATACGAAATGGTAAATTTGGGTTTCGGAAAATTCCACTTATTTCAAAGGTTACGCCATTTTGGCATCGTGTCAATGAATCTTCAGTTCGTTTTCAGTTCGAAACTGCTGTGTACGTCCAATTAGGGTAATTGTCTATGAGAGTAATTAAGTGTGGCTATTTCTTTGTACGAAAATTAAAAAGTCACACGCGTGAACAAAATCTTCTTTACCTTGGCTTGAAAGTATTATTAAAATTTATGCAAACTCTTTTCGTCAGCAAACTTGTTTCTGGGACATACAAATACAATAAAAACGAAAAACACGCTTCCTATATGGCAACAAAGATGAGCCATTCTACAACAGATGTGTACCAAAAAAAAACATTTTTCTGCTCTTTAGAGAAATCCTTGAACAAGTGAACTAATCATGCGACTCGACGTGTTATCAAGATTATGCCGGTTATCGTTTTTTGATCAGTATTTTATGGAAATATTATTGAATTTCAGAATCATTGGTTCCGATCAATCAAAAAAAGTTTATACCCAAAATTCAAACTGCTTAATATAATAAAAACGATCTAGACACTTTAAATGTACTTGATTTTTTTTTGTTATGCAGACACCCTGTCACTTTACCATGAGATTTTTGATTGAGTCAACAAAAACCGATCGTCCACGGAATACTAATTAGCATGTAAACTTATTTATTTGTTACAATGAATTCTATACAGCGTTGTTACTAAGCCACCATATGGAATGGAAATATTATTCAGAAGTTTCTCTTTATCTTTGACAACTTAATTACAACGGCTTGGCCTAAAATAGGTTTAGTAAATTGCATTTAAATTGCACTTAAGCTTGTCACCATTACCACAAAAATCGTAACAAAACTATTCAAATTACCCACACAAATGATTGAACGAAACAAGAATTCATCAGTTTCCCAGTAAAAATTAAGCACAAATTTTGGCTATTTCAGCATTCACAGGATCCCATTGATAATTGCAATCGCTTCTTCTATTTATACATAGACTCACGCATAAATTATATTGTGTTATGCCGACAAATATCACACTGGCCAAACAGATTACGCAATTCGGCGTTATTGCCTCACACAGTTCGTGAATAATTTCTTCAAGACGTGATAGTTTGTCCAGCAGACGTTGTCACGTACAGTCGAAGCTTTTTAGATTTAACGGTGCGCTTTTACACAATGGATAATGGATAATGTCTTAGTTACAGTTTTACAAGAATTTTTTACTAAATGTTGTTGTCGTTCGCGATCGTAAACAACTGGTAAATCCATAATAAGTAAGAGAAATCGTGTAAAAGTGTCCCAACGGCGCAATTAAACTCATTATGCTTAAAGTTGATCTATTAAGTTTAGGTAAGCTTTTAAACAGCTTAATGTTTATATTGTCTCTGAGTATGAGTCAGACGTCTTAAAGAGAAATTTTAACACGAAATGCGCTTAAGTAATACTTGAGCTGATGATGTCGATTTTAAAAGGCCGACAACCGATCAACGTCTGCAGATTTAATCTCAGGAATAATTTCACTCTCTCTTGGGTGTTGATTTTCTGTTTCTTTTTTGCGAAAATGCTTTCCTATGTATTACGTGAATCAGTCGCAATGAAAAGTAAAAGTGATTTAGTCCAATGCAGAAAGTCTTTCCATTTTTTATGTTTTTTTTTTATGCGGGCAGAAAAATGCTTTTATTTTATTTTGTTTTATCATAGTCAAGTTAAAAGTAAAATGTATATATTCCTATTACTATTGCTGCTGCCCTTGAATTGCTTTTTGATATATTTTAAACGGAAATGGTGAATTTGTTGTCATCAAACTTAAACAGCTTTGATATTAATCTTATCAAGCAATATTGAAATTTGTTTGTGTGTCGTAATTGCGGTAGCTTTTCCGGTAACTATCTATACACATATATACTGAATCACAGTTCAACGAATCTTAAATTTTGTTTGAAGCGAAGAAATGGAAGAAAGAAGAGTAAATATACTTTCTAAATCATATGAAGTATATAAATACGAGTACAAAACGAGATTTATGGAATATCAAGCATAGATATTATGCTTCTATGTGTAATGTAAAATGTATATTGTGCTCGTAATGTTTACTTTCTTTTGCAACAAAAAGCACACCAGAAATGCTACTTCATGAAGTTGCCTGCATCTCGTCATTACGAAAAATGTTTTCCATCTCAAGAAAACAAGCACCGTGATGCAAGTGAAAGTGTCGTAAATAACTTAAATTTGAATTATTATCTTGGTTTAAGCCTTGGTATACTGTAGAAAGTCAAAATGTACATAAAAGATCACATTTATCGCGATTTTTGTTTAAATATTTGTCTGCATGCTAAAAAAGAAGGTACTTGCTAATTTATCAAATTGACGTGAAAGGTGGCAACTTCAGCTTTGTAGTTTCTATTTATTTAAAAAAATATATTGCACAAATATACACAAATATACTTTCTATACACTTTTTGTAATTTAAAACGCATTTAAAATCCTAATTAAGTGCCAAATTTGTGTACAAGAAATTGTAACTAAAAAAAACTTTAGTGTTTTATCATATAAGCTTTAAAACTTTTCGAATTGATTTACTTTAGTAGTCACTTATGAAATCATCTTAACATTAAAATATTTATTAAAAAATATAAAACAAAGATAATTTCGTTAAATTTTTTTTTAAACTCACTTGTTAGATCAATTCCAATATAATTCACAAGAAAACAACTTTTAAAGGGGAAAAGGATAACAACGAGTGCGTATTGGATGCACAAGCCCAAACCACTTGTTAATTTCGAGATGGACAAAACCAAACTGATTCGAAAAATCCACAGCACCTTCGATTAAGTGAAAATGTGGCAGTACGATGTATTTAGAGACTGGAAGTGTGTGTACATTATGTCGTGTGTATGGGGGAAGAGGAGGAATATCGCAGTCCACAATACTCGCATATGAAATACATTGTTATGACATTGTTGTTGCGCCGCGCGCCAGCTTTTTATTCCGGTGGTGGTGGCAACTGGCGAATGGAGATGGGAAGTGGTGGTTGTCGATATTTTGATGACGTCCCACGATATTCAAATTATACTTAGTACCTACCAACTATAGTCTATAAATACCATTTGAAAAAATTATATACAAAAATAACTACCGTATGGAAACTGATAAAGAGGAAGGAAGACTTTAAAACTTGAGAAATATGAACAATCATTTTCACAACTATTTAAATATGCACATTTACAAACAAATAAAATATTTTTTTAAAACAAATTGGAATACCCAAATTTTTGACTTAATTGCTTCCACTAACGTTTCAAAAAACATCAATTACATTTAAACTCATTAAATACCCGGATTGTTATAGATTAAACATTATAATTTGAGCTTTCGATTTAATCTCCAAATCCGGCAGTGAATGTTCTTACTTCCTATTTTTGCATTATTAAATAAATTCATCAAGTCAAATCACTATGGCGTAAAATATAATATTTGCATTTATCTCGCAACAACATGCAACTCCCCTATGTTATTTGAAGGTTCTTCTTGAAAAATCGAAAATAAAGCTTAAAGATCAGCAAACGATCGTCGTTTGCAGAGCCTACATTCTACAGTCGCATTGTTATGGTGTTTTAGAGTTATTTTAGATGCAACCAATTTGCTTTCTCTTGACCCACTTTCCACAAAGTGGTCATACCGCTTCCAGATGATGCTTTTACGTTGAAGACACACACTCCGAAGGGCCCACACCATACAAGTACATACTGAATTCCCCATGATTCCCTTATGGCGAGGCGCAGCGCATCGTGCATATTCGCAATGCACTTTAGCTGCATTCGCTCATGCCGCTCGCTTCTGAAAATTAATTTGAATCAGTTTTAAAGAACTCGGCCTCTCTGACTGCATGTGTGCGCTGCGGGAACATATAATAAGGTCTTTCAACTATATGTGCTTGATATGTGACGCCGATACTGAAAGGGCACGGATTAAGAACTGATGTACAGTTTTACGGTAAATATATGTACATATGATAATTGAACGTTTTTCTTAACGAAGTTTCCGTTATTGTTGAGCAACCTATTTTGTCAATAATTTATTGGGCGGCTATATTTGGAGCGTTTTTAAGCGATGAAATAACAATAGCTAATGATAATGGTGAGCTGGAAAAGCGTTTTATTCATAGGTATAACTTTCTTCCTATAGATTTTTTTATAATTAAACAAACGTTACATTCTAAAAATGTATTCAGATAAAGTTGCCTGTGAAAATACATTTTTAGATTAAATACCAATTTCTTAAACTTGCCATCATATCAGTCCAAATATTGAAGTAGATCAATTGACTTACGAAAATATTTGCAACTGCATGTTTGACCTTAGCATCGATACATTCAAAATTGTATATTTTGGTATCAAAAATATTTTGTGGCCCTGGACGCCAACCACTCTCCATTAGGTGTTCACATTTTAATTTAGTCTCTCTTACTTTTTATGCATTTCTTCAGCATTTCAATTTCTATTGAATAATATTTTTTTTCAGGTTCACTACACTTGAAACATTGATAATTGCAATATGTTAGATTTACTACTGCACTCCATATTAAATATTTATTGCAACAATAATCGTTAAACAATACATTCATTCTCAGTTATTAGTTATTAGTTACTTATAAGTTATTACATACGCATACATTGGAGAGTATCTAGTAATAATAAGTATGTATGACGCAATACGCACCTTAACTTCAATATAAAAAAAACAACTTCCGTTGATTTATAAACATAATTATAATGAAATCAAATCGCAACATTTGCTCATGTTTTTGTATTCGCTCGTACATATGGACGTATGGAACTAATGTTGCCTTAAATTGGGAAATGCATATACTTTCTCTGTATTTTCTATTACAATTAGACGGGTTGATTATGGCGGAAATAATTATTGTTTTGAACATACAATATATTACATATGGGCGATGAGGAAGTTTCTTTGTTATAGCTGTTCATTTTCTATTATAATTTTCTTAAAGACTGGGATGTACATAAGAAGTTTTTTTTTCATATTAGCGATAGCTTAAAATTGACACATTTAGCTAAAAAGTATTTTGGTAACTCTTATCTTATAATAATATATTTTAGAAGTTTGTATATTACGAAAATCTTTAAATATGTAATATCGCACCAAAAAAAAATGCGGAGAAAGTTAATGGTACCATGGCTGCCAAAACAATTACGCGTTGGTTTCCCAATTTTGTTTAACCACAAATATACACCGAAGAGTTCCAACTTTTTTTAAGAAAACCTTTTTTAACGTTTTCAGTTTATTATTACAATGTTTTTCAGAATTATCAACTTACGAAACTATAGTTTTTGCTTCTCCAGAAAAACGGATACTGAGAGCGTTTAAAAAAAACGCAACTGCATGATAAAATTTCTCACCTGAAAAACATTTCGGAAGCGCTTGAGCATGTAATGCGATTTGAACATATTGTTATACATAAATACTCGCACTGTATCGTGGGCTGTTTCATAACAACTCGAGTGAGTGGGGTGTAAAAAGAACAGTCGCTCTATAATTAGCTAATCGATTTCACTATTGTCTTTTGTAAATTAAAAATGTAAAGCAAATTTAAAAAAAAGTGACTCATATGGCAGGAATTCCGTAAATCAATGTGTATATACGAATTGTAAACATTAAAAATTATTTTTACTCTCTAACATACAGAAAAACCACACACACTTGAAGGCAGACCACTTAGAAAGCGACAGTGGCTGCAATTAATTTCTTATTGCAATAGGTGCATGCGTTAGCAGTTGCTCAAGTTGAATGGTCACTTTCAGTGTACCGATATATTAACATTTCGCCGGCAGTTCTGCGATTTCATATCGTCGCATTATAGTGACACTCCGTCTTGCCGACGTTTACTTAGGAGTGTATAACACAAACAACCAGTTTGTTTGGAGTTTTTACGCAATGCTCATATACGCATGGCACAAGTCACAACCACCATCAATCTCGTATGTGTTTTCTCGGTTATTTCATCTCGTGCGCAGATATCTTTATTGGTTATTACCAACTGCACCGCAGATTAAATCACACACCATTTAGCGGCGGCCTGTCTTGTCGAGCGACCATTGACCGCTCCAGTTTCGTAACCAAAATGACCGATGCATTTTAATTCTGGGTCACATTTAATTATATACCTACATATATCGATTTCTAATTTCACAGTAAAGTGTTCTTGAAAACTCGTTTCCCTTCTGTTAGGCGAAAAATATTTGTTGCTTTTTGCTTCTTTTTTAATAAAACACGTAATTTATTTTAGTATACCGACGTAGTTGATTGCGCATTTTGTAAATTGTATTCGAATTAAACACGGTGATTGGTATTTATCAAGGTATCGGTTTTTTGGTTCACAGCAGGATTTGAGGTGAGAAAAAGTCAAGGCAAGAAAAACACACTTTTTTAGTGGTCTACGCAAGCAATAGCTTCTTAATAATTTTTGTGTGGCAAATTAATAATACATGGACGCAATCACTTAATATAATTGAGTCATATAAGTTTAAATAAAAATATTGCCCTTGAAAATCTTAAAATCTACAATTCCATTTAATATTTTCATTCCAATGACATCTTATACGAGTAATTATTGTGTCTAATGAAATTCATACAAGATTATCTTAAAATAGTAGAGATCAAAGATATTTATTTTGTAAAAAAAACAATGTTTGACAATATTAATGAAAATCACTTTTAAGATATATTTAACTTAACATAAATTTATTTATACTAATAATAATTATAATATTTATAACGGAAACTAGTAAGTCATTGCCTGAATGAATACAATAATTATAAAATAAGTTAATAACTCTACATTAAAATTTATTGTCAGAATCTTATGTAATTTAAATAAACAGTATTAATTGCCATACCATATATGTACACATAATAAAACATCAAAAAGGACAATCATAATGTAAGACAAGGAAGGTCTGTAAATATTTGCCAAAAGACATCGAGACTAAACATGGATTTATTATAAGTACACAATAATTTATTTCTAATCTAACAATAACAAGTATATACGGTAGGAAATACAAACATCGACAACAGATCGATTGAGGCAATTTTGAAGGCAATCGATTGCAGATATACATAATTAAGAATTCACAAAATGCATAGTGCATTGTGGTTGCTTAATTCATTTGTAAATAAACTAAAGATTTCATTAAATGCATTTCACGTGCGTGTTTACCAAACATATAGGACTACACGTTGAGGCTTGCGTCAATGTACAATAAAGCCGAACCACGTCGCAAATTAAATAACATCATACTCTGCTTTGAATTATGATAATTAGACAAAACCACAGAGCCCAACCCTGCTGTATGTTATATAATCTGAAAACTAAAATTCAATAGCAAATGGATAGTACTTATGATTACGACAATCTGAAAAGCGAACCATCCGTTCGTTTTGATTAAAATTGTCCATGAATTTGACATCCTCTGGCATCAGATGAAAATCGAAAACGGATAAATTTTGTTGAAGTCTGCTTTTATCCGTGGAACGCGGAATAGGGATGCAACCAAGTTGTACTAAGTAACGTAGAATAATTTGGGCGGGAGTTTTATTGTACTTAGCTGCGACATTTTTAAGACGAGATTCAAAATTAAATAAATGTCCTAACGGGCAAAATCCTGTCACAAAGATTTCTCTGTCCATACAAAACTTAATAAGCTTCTTCTGGTTTATCAACAAATTTACTTCGACCTGTAAACAAAATACTTTTATATTATTCTATGCAAGAAACAAGAAGTAAATTAACTTACCTGATTGATAACAGGACGAATAGTGCAATTCTGCAAAAGCCTTTCAATTTGCTTACTATTAAAATTGGAAACGCCAATGCTGCGACAAAGTCCTAATCGTACGCAGTCTTCCATTGCTTTCCAAGTATCGATATAATCCACGTCTCTACAAAAATATGTCCTTTAACATTTATTTACCAAAATATTTTGTTTTTTTACGTTGTAGCTCGTGACCCATCAGCATTTCGTGGCCATTGTTGATCGTCATTTTCATAGGCGTAGCCGACTGGTAAATGCATTAAATAGAGATCAATGTAACCAATATCGAGATTTTGCAACGATTTGCGGCATGCATACTCAACACGGTGAGGCTCATGAAAATTGTTCCACATCTATATCAATAAATCAATTTTAAGAAATTTTTAAGGTTTCGTGACGAGGACGATGAAAATCCTACATACCTTTGTTGTAACAAAAACGTCCTCCCGCTTTATTACTCCTTTCGAGATATTTTCACGAATGGCTTGCCCAACTTCTTTTTCGTTAGTATAGGCGAATGCTGTATCAAAATGACGATACCCAACATCAACAGCATCATTCAATGCTCGTATACCATGTGATTTAGTCTATGA
>JANSTS010007221.1:0-14104 GCA_026546915.1 Sylvicola fuscatus
CTTGAAAATAATCAATTTTACTGTTCGATTAATCGAACAGTGGTCGGAAATGGGTAAAACTCGATCTTTTCTAGTTCACAAAATTAAATTACGAAATATAGGAAGTCTGTCGTGAGGTAGCATCCATTTAAGGGGCGTAGAATGCAAGGATCCGTACTTTTGTCTTGTCAACAGATTTTATAAAACTGCTGATTTTTGTGTATCGAAAAAAGTATGTAATTGACTATATTATGAACGTTATATGACTTAATGGCCATTACGAGTGTAGTTTGTCGACACATTAAACATCGTTTCAAATTTAATTATAATTATAGAGCACAAATGTTCGTTTTTTTTTTCTTTTTGAAAAGAAAATTATGGAAGAGCGACCATAGTTTTTTTTTTAAATAGTGCCATATTTATTTATTTTTATTTTAAAATTTGGTGAATAATTTATTTTTTATTATATATTGTATATATTGAGAGAAAAAATCGGTTTAGTGTAAAATGCACTTATAAAAAAAAATTAAAGCAACATAGGTCGCTATAAAATGTTTAAAATATACATTTTTTTAAAATATTCATTTCTACTTTAGAATTGTGCACTATAGCTTCAAAAGAAAATCGTAAAAAACATTTATTTATTTATTTTACGAATAAATGGTTTCAACGGTTGCTATTTCATTTGTCTGCAAACGTGTGAATTTTACTTGTATCAAGGCAGATAAATGAATTAAATGTTGTCATTGTATTTTTTAATTTTATTTAAGTGAGATAATATCTATGCAGTAAAACATTTTGTGGCTACATATAATCGAATTCTAGTCCAACAGCGAATTTCCTAAATTTATTAATGATTCAATTATAATAATTATAATTGCATTTTATTTTCGTTTTTAATATATCAATGAATTAATTTATAGTTTTATGATTTTATTTAAATAAACGTTAACAGAAAAATATAAGTTTTGTTTATTTTCGTTTTCCTGCAGGTTTTAGTTGTAAACATTTCCTTGTAATTTTATGTATTTCATATAAATTTAGTTGAATTTTTTTTTGTTCACTTTAATCATCAAACGAAAATCATTTTCACTAAATTTGTTTTAAGGATTTAACAAAAAAAAAAAAATTGAATTGGCCACAAATGTTGCCTCAGCTACTTGTCAAATAAAAATTAATAATAATTAACAAAAATAAAAACGTGTGTGATTAAATCAAAATATTATTGACAAAATCAGTCAATTAGTTAATCGAGGTAATATGAGAAAGGAAATAAAAATAGTGCATTATGTGAATATGTGCTGTTTTTTTATTTGTTGTGCACGGCTTAGCGATGTTCCTTTTAAACGATTATTGACTTATCAGCGCTGATAATCCAATCAAATCAGTCTTAAGGAATGCTCCTCCTAAAAACTTAAATAAATTATTGTCAAATTTATTGTAATTGTATTTTTTTTTTTTTTAAATTACTTAAACTTCATTAGTCTCTTCACGTTATTTCCCCATCTTCTTTCAATGAATATTAAGCCACCTTGTTACACAAATAAATAAAATAAATCAATATGTCACACCATTTTTTTTTTGTTTGTCACCCTGCACTTATTTATCTCAAAAAAATGAAAATAGTTAAAACAAAATTCAGAATGAAAGCTCCATGTGATTCCGATTTAGCGACAGTTAAAATAATACAAAATCTAATTAGATTTAGGATTTATGTACTATCGGGAGACTAAATTTTCGGTAGAATGGCTGATTGTTGAAAAAATTTGTTAAAAATATTCATTTTAAATGCAATTAGGACGCAATCAAAAACACATAAGCAATAACCAAAAATGGGCTTTATTTTTCAATCAAATGCTTTTTTAATAAGCAATCAAATGTAATTGTAATGATATGTGACAAGGCACAAACTACGTAACAACAAAGCCGATTGCATGATACAAGAAACGAATTAACAACAAAGACATACAACGTTTTTAAAGCAAATGATAGAATATTAACGTTGTTAAAATTATATTCAACATTAAATAGATATATATATAAATACAATATTTAGGTTGTAACATATACATACAAAATAAACTTATTAATTAAATACTCTATTAAAAAATAAAAAATTGAAGAAAAAACAAATAATGAGAGGTTGAGTGAACAAAAATGAAAAAAAAAAAAAACACAAACAAACAAATGCTATTACCCATAAATAATAGAAAATGTATAATGTTACAATATCACAATGTAGAGGCTTCTCTGATTTATTTTCTGATAATACACTGAGATGAATAATTAAATTTAAAAACAAACAACAAAACAAAACAAACAAGATGAAAAAAAACAACAGTAAAGGTGAGATTTGGTGCTGCCACAAATTTGTCTGCTAAACTCGTAGTCTGATTGGCTGAACGATGGCTATTCACCACAGCGTGAGAGTTTCACCAAATAATATTTACAGTTAATATTATTTGGTTTCACCGACAAACTTGACCTAAATGCGCCTGTTTCCAGCTTATGGGAGAGAAAGAGGTGGTAATGGAGTAAAAATCGAATAGAAAACTAAACAAAACAAAAAAAAAGTAATCTCTAAAGTAACAGTAAAACAAACAAAAAAAGAACTCAAATAAAAATTAACATATTAAATTGAAGTGCTAGAAGTTTCTTTAATTTCATTAAAGCTATTTATTAATTACACTTTATTGTTACAACTAAAAAGTTTCATTTCAATTAAAATTAACTGTAGAATGATATGAAAACAGTGACGACTGTAATATCAAATTGTCTTAAAATCTATAAAAAAAAACAAACCTTTTTAATAGATGTTAATTATTATAAACAATTTACACTAGCACAGACACACACAAATCTTCTAAAAAGTAATAAGAATTAAATTCGTATGGCGAAATACATTAAGTAAATCATCTTAGACTTATTCTAATTATTATATATGGCCACCAAAAACTACCAATTATTTAATTACCCTTATCACCTTTCTCGTTTTAATTATTAGGCGCCATTAATTGTATCATTAAATACATAGCATATAGTTCAGGTGATGTTGTGTGGGTGGGGGCGTGGGATGGAGGGTGGGTGGGTTTACTTTTAAAATGTATCTTTCACCAACATTTGTTGTGAAGGGGACTGACTCTAAAATGAAAAACAAAAAAAAAAACAAAAAACAAAAAACAAAAACAAACAAACACAAAAACGCAAAAGATTGTTACAGAGCGTTTAATTATACAACATAAATCGATTGGAATTATATAGGAAGAAGGTTACATAAAAATTTAAACTATAATATATAATTATGAACAAATTGTAAAACATATTTTATATAAATCGGACAAATAAGTGGAAAAATGACAACTTGAAAATGAGAGAACAAAAAACTTGGTGAGCAGCATAAATATTGATAGTTGCATAAAAATGGAGAATATTTAAAAAAAACAAAAAAAAAACATAATAACATAAACGTATCGCTTCGCACTGCCTTTCACCTGCAGCGATATTAATATTATACGAAACAAAAGATGAAAATGGGAAAGATTGAGGAAATTCACATTTAAATCGATTTAAATGAAGAAGATGAACTTAAAACGAAACAACTTCAACCGGATTATTAACGGACAGCTAACAATTGTTATTCATAAACGTGTTTTAACTAATCAGTTTTGTTTTCTCGTTGGTTTTTCGTTTCGATTCTATGTTTTAATTGCTTTCCAGATGACTGCAATTGTTTCATAACATAAGTAGCCTGTGTCCTCAATGGAAATTCAAATTATATACCGTTGCCAATAAACATTATTTCAAATTAAGCCTAATCGTTTCTACTTTTCTCTTTTGTTCTTGAACATTATTTTTAAATCAAATTTTTTGTTTTTTGTTTTTGTTATTTTGTATTCAGAAAACGCTAAAAATAATACCAAAAAACAGAAATCATGCAAAAAAAAAATTGTTAGCAATAAAAAATTAACATTTAATGCGAAAATTATATTTATTCATTTAATTAATTCTTTATACAATACAACGAAAGCAAATGCACGGCATTTTTAATTTAACTGTCTCTGAATAACTATAAGTTCTTTAATTTAATAGAAATCAATGTTTAAGAAAAGTTTAAAAAAAAAACAACGAAAATAGAACATTGTTGAAATGTGATTTTATAGGAATGGTCGATGACGCTCCAATTAAGGTAAGTGTCACATCTCAAAATAAATGTAGTTTTAATTAAACAATTTGTTGCGACAAAATCACAATTTTAATCAAGCATTTATCACAAAGAATCATCCTAACAAACCAACAAAAAAATTAAAACAATTAATATTCAATATACGAGTTTAGGAACTTAAAGACAACAACGCAATTTACGTAGATAAGCTAGAATATTGAAAGAATGTAAACTTAAGTGAAATGTCGCTGTTATAAAAAATTGTTTTTCTTCCATGTAAACGAGAAATTTACTTAAATTTAAATAGCCGTTAAATATTCAAAGAAACTTGACAGTTATTACAATTAATGCAGCATTTTTGCCATGTAAGTAACATCGAAATTATTCAATACAGTAAGTGCATAAAAATTAATAAAAAAAAAAATTATGGGAAATCGGTAAAGCATAATATTTTTTGATTAAAAGCACATATTTTTAGAAACTTACATGTGAATCAGACCTTAAATTGCAAACATAATAATAAATAGGGTGGAAATAAAATTGTTGATAAATATAATTTTTTATTGAATAGATTTTTGTTTATTTATGAAAGTAAATAAAATTTCTCCTCATTATCAAGGATTTTCATTTAGGCTTTCAACATTTTTCAGGGAAACCACTTTTTTTATTCCACTAGAGCTATTTAAATGTCTTCTATTTAAATGGTGCGCTTGATTGAATGCAGATAATATGGGGCTGAATGTTTTTTTGGCGCCAAAATTCTAGTATGCAGCCAATAATGAACACTGAGTATAATAGAGTTGTACCGGATAAAGTATCAGGCGAGCAAAAACCACCAGCAGAACAATCGCGAATCGGGACCAGAAAGAGTCACTGAAATATTAAATCCGACAACACTGCATGTTCATAACCAGTGCTGCCAGTTTGACACGACTAGGACGCTAGGAATCGGTTCGAGTCGATTTTAGTTAAAGGAACGTCATTGTTGCCACACCTGCAACGAATTTCCTTATGTTTCAGTTCGGCTTTTTATTTGGTTTGATATATAAAAACAAAAATGAAGAATTTTTCCATGAGCTAAACACTTAGCCATTTGTCCATAACTTTATCTTGAAAGGAATTAAAAATGTTTTGAAAAATTGCGCCAAAACAGCAAAAGCTTACAGAAAAACTAATCGTCAATCGTGGTTAGGCGAATTCGACATTTCGAAGACGGGAACACTGTGGAAGTGCATTGGAATTGGAGAAATCTAATCTGTTGAGCGTTGCAATTGGCAGTGTATGGGAAAGTAACATCCATGGCCAACCACTAAAATGGCGACCAACAAACGCCGGCGGAATGACTCACACATGCGCACCGAATTGATATGAATATGCTCCAGAGGAAACAGCGAAATTATCCAATGTCTCGGTCGACTAAAAAGACAACTTTGTCTAATTCTGACCATGGTAGCCGGATAACTAGTATTCTCAATATGATTCATCAAGATTCGGCCAATTTTCAAGCATCTACCAATGCATTTTGCACACTTTCACATGCAGCATCCAGCAAGTGCATTGTTTTCTTGGCTAATTGGCCAAATTTGCACGTGTGTGCGTACCAACCTATTTATTCGATTTATAACTAAATCAATGTATGCAATCATGAAAAAAATGGATTTAATCTAATTTAATAAAGAATTTCGTTTGCTTTTGCTGTCAGAATTTCTTCAACATCGATTCCTAGGCTAGAAATTCGCATTTTCTTGGTTTCACTAACACCAATAATCTTCCAATTGAACTTTGCATGTGTTTGATAAGACGCCATCCCTACTTGTTGATGTATTAGCGCATTTTCTGCAACTGAAAAGACATGAAATCCAAAGATTTACTTGAATTTCGATGCTGACATTAACATAATTTGCTGTCTCAAACATAAAATTGCAGAATAGCAAGTTTATGTCCAGCATCCATTGAATTTGTACAAATTAACGCGTCCAAGGCGCACGCGCTTCAGCTATATGGCAAACAATGAAAATTGTTGAACCATCTTTGTATGTATTGATGCACATCGATGGTCAGATTTAGCTGAATTCCGTCTGGTGAGCATTTGTGGGACAGCGAATAAAGTGGAAGCACACAAAAACAATAAACAATTTACATTTTCTTAGACGACGCTCTGTGCAATTGAAATTAAGAAAAAACGGGAGCACAGCGCCACAAAAGCGCCCGTTCGTCATCAAATTGGGAGTGGAATTCGTGGATTGGTCGTTGTAAGGGAAAATATTTGCGTCCAGCAGTGAAAATTGCGTCTTAAACGTTGATTTGTGCGTCGAATCCGTGTGCCGGCAGACAAAGCTGTGACAAAGGCGTCGCCATTGTTTAGTGAATTGGCGCCGCCGTCTTAAATATCTGCATTTACCAAACACCCTCGTTCTACTGAAAATCCGCCAAAATTGCTGCCCGTGTGCCGGATCGCGCTGATAGCGGTAAGTTTTCCAATGAAAATGTCCAATTGAAAACTAAATAGTGAGGTTATGTGGATTTGAACGTATCTTTTAATTTATCTCGTGTAAATAGCGGAGACGATGGACAATACTCTCGAGGAGCGCATCATCAACGAAGAGTACAAGGTATGGAAGAAGAACACACCATTCCTGTACGATTTGGTGATGACACACGCCCTAGAGTGGCCGTCATTGACCGCCCAATGGATGCCGGACGTCACCAAGCCGGCGGGCAAAGACTTTGCGATGCATCGCCTCATTTTGGGCACACACACATCCGACGAACAGAATCATCTGCTTATAGCCAGCGTCCAGCTGCCGAATGAGCAAAAAGCGGAGGCCGCCGCCACCGAATTCGACATTGAGCGCAGCGATTTCGGCGGCTTCGGCTCGGTCACTGGCAAAATTGAGATTGACATCAAGATCAATCACGAGGGTGAGGTGAATCGGGCGCGCTACATGCCACAGAATCCCTGTGTCATAGCCACCAAAACGCCATCCAGTGATGTGTTGGTGTTTGACTACACCAAACATCCCAGCCGGCCAGAGCCGAGCGGTGAATGCCATCCGGATTTGCGTCTGCGTGGCCACAAGAAGGAGGGCTACGGCTTATCGTGGAATCCCAATTTGAATGGCTTCCTATTGTCGGCCAGTGACGATCACACCATTTGTCTGTGGGATATAAACGCCAAGCCGCGCGAGAATCGCGTCATTGACGCCAAGAACGTGTTCACTGGCCATACAGCCGTCGTGGAGGATGTCGCCTGGCATCTGCTGCACGAGTCGCTGTTTGGCTCGGTGGCCGACGACCAGAAGCTAATGATTTGGGATACACGCTGCAACAATACGTCGAAGCCGTCGCACACAGTGGACGCACACAACGCCGAGGTGAACTGTCTCAGCTTCAATCCATACTCTGAGTTCATTTTGGCCACCGGCTCCGCTGATAAGACTGTCGCGCTCTGGGACTTGCGCAACTTAAAGTTGAAATTGCACTCGTTCGAGTCGCACAAAGATGAGATCTTCCAGGTGCAGTGGTCGCCGCACAATGAGACAATTTTGGCGTCCAGCGGCACTGATCGCCGCCTGCACGTGTGGGACCTATCGAAAATAGGCGAGGAACAGTCGCCCGAGGACCAGGAGGATGGACCGCCTGAGCTGTTGTTCATACATGGCGGACACACAGCCAAGATATCGGACTTTTCGTGGAATCCCAACGAGCCGTGGACCATTTGCTCAGTGTCAGAGGACAACATTATGCAGGTGTGGCAAATGGCGGAGAACATTTACAATGACGAGGGCAACATTGAGGCGGGCAGTGCATCGTCTGGTGCTGGTGGGGCAGCGGCCGGTGCAGCCGCTGCTGCCGCCGCCGCTTCGGCCAGCATGCCGCCCCCAATGTTTGCCGGATTTGGTGGCGGAAGCGGTGGCAGCAGCAGCAGCATGTCGGGCGTCGGCATGGCGGGTAGCAGCATGGCTGGCCCTAGCACCGGCCTCATGGGATCTGGACCACCGTCTACGGCTGATGCTGAGCCGGGCACCTCCAATCAAATGGTTTCTTAAGGAGGTCGCCACTTTACATACCGAGTTTTAAACTCGTAACTTTTATTTTTAACTGTTTTATTTTATTTTGCACAAAATATCAATTTGGTGTCTATTTATGTAAAAGACTATTGATGTAAGAAACTTATATAATATACAACATTCGTCTTTCGTACAATTTTTCAATGTCTTCAATTTCCTATTTGTTTCTAAGGAATTGTCTCGTAAGTCTAAGCATTTTCTACTATCAAATTATTCAATTTAAATAATTGATTTAAACACCTGTGAATTTAATAAAATTTTAGTTTTATATTATTCTAAAGTAAAGACAATTTCCTTCATCATTAACACAAAAAAAAACATCATTTTTGACGATAAAGAATTATAACTGTTTATTCATTACATTTAATTTATTGTTGTTATTGAAATTTAAATAGGTATTTTTCATTTGTATTTAATTACTTAAAATTTACAAGCGTTCCAAAATCTTACAAAATAGTGAACATTTCTTATGTTCTTAGATTTCACACTTAGACGCTCCTAAATAACCCAACCTTCTATTTGGTGAGCTGTTTACTTTCAATGTTGATATACGGCTTTATATTGCTGATTTTACATTTAAATATTATTTTATCTCGGCAAAAAGCCGTTGTTTCTTAATCAATACATTTATTTCTGAAACGCTTGGTGGCTTAATGTACTTAAATACGAGTAGGTCGTTTACAAATTAGCAGCCCGACCAGAAATGGTGCGACCAATGACATGTATGTCGCTGCGACTTGTCAAACGTCTTAGATCTTTTCGTGTGACCACTTGTGCACTAAAAGTGTTGGTTTCTTTTGTTTTTAAATTATATTTTAGGTCGATGCCCAACTGATGCGCTTTTAAATAAGTTTTTGATAAGAAAAAAATGGAATAATTATAATAAAAAAAAAATTAATTAAAGAATCGGTTTTTGGTGGGAAATTCAACCAGTTTTGCTGATTCAAACGAAACCCAAAAACAATGTTTTTGACAAATTATTAACTATTTAACTATGGCAAAAACAAAAACCTCAAGTCGCACTTTCTTAAATTGATAATTAACATAAAACAAAGGTGATTTGCTCAATGATTTTCTTACAATGTAACTTAACTTACAATCTAAACAAAGTAGTTGTAATGGCAAGGTACCAATACTGTTATTCAATTAACATTACACGGCGTTTTTAGAGATTTCTTGAAACGCCTTGAGATTAGCCACTAGCTCCTAATAGACACCAATAGTTTTCTTTGACATATAAAACCGTTTTACATAAAAAATTATTAAGAAATGATAATTTAACGTCTTCGACGTATTAACTGACCCAAATAGTTGTGGGTCAGAGGTCAAGGAAATAGAAAAGATTTGTGTTAAAGTTCTGAGTTTATAATTAAAGTAAAGTCTATAAAATGTAGTAAGTTTACATGCAAATGAATTTTGGTTAAAGAAACAAGTTGAAAAGACGTTAATTTGACTGTAGAAGATGATGAAAAATGAAGCACAAGAGTTGTGCGCAAATGTTACAAACTATTATGGAATATTAAAAATTATATTTTGGCCTCTCACGCAAATTACACAAATGTAATTGGGATGAGGCAAATTTTATCACATTTAAGATAAATGAATGACGTCCCTCGAAATTGTCCATTCTTCCAACGCTGATTAAGATTTTATCAACTTCCGTCTTCCTGCTCGTCCTCCTCCTGTTTCTTTGCCTTAGCCCTGCTCCTGTTCTTCATCTTCTTTCGTTTTCCCATTTTCTTCTCGTCATCATCCTCGTTCCCGTCACCATCACCATCTTCCTCCTACTCCTCGCCATGTACACGTCTCTTCTGTGTAATAAAACAAAAAATAAACAATAGAACAACAACGATTTATCAAAGTTATCACCTTAAGACGGTGATGGTCGTGTGATTAAGAAACGCGACATGCGGCGGCGTCGCAACTCCTCAGCACTGCTATGTGTGGCGTCGTTGCCACCCGCCGCAGGCGTCGCCTCGGGAGCAGCGAAGCGCTGTTCGCGCTTCTTCAATCGCTCCTCGGCCACACTCTTTTGCATCTCCTCAGAGACGACGCCGAAACGCTCTTGCCGCTTACGCAATTTCGCTGCATAATCGGCACTGTCGGTTGGGCTATCAGCGGCGGCAGTTACCACAGTCTTCTCATCACCACCACCAACAGCAGCAGCACCAGCAGCACCAGTAGCAGCTAGGACGACAGTGCCACTGCTGGCGGCTGCCGCGGCAACGGTGCCACCGCCACCGAAGCGTGCCGCACGCGCCAACAATTTAGCTTCGGCGGTCAGTGGTGCGCCAAACTTTGTTGAGCGCATCAACAGGCGTTCAGTCTGCGACAGTGCCGGTGACATAATCACGACTTTGGCCGACAACGGCTTGTCATCGTCCGAATCGTATGCGTCGTTGTCCTTGCTGTTCATGGCCGTCAGCATCTCAATTTCGGCCTTTGAGTTTGGTCGGACGCTAATGGAGCGCTTCAACTTTGGCAGCACCGTCTTCGGTGGTGAAGCGACCGCACGGCGTGTGGGCGGCGGCGGTGACAGCTCAATGCTCAAATCCTCCTCCTATTTGTACATTTTTTTTTTTTTAATAATATTTTATTTTATAACCACACCTATTTGAATATAATCAATGATTGATGATAAAGAAGTTTACTTACGCTTAATTCCTCGTCGTTCAGGAGAGCATCGTCGTCGGCGCTCAGCACAAGTGGATCCAAGTCTGCAATGTGAAATTACGCGTAAATACAACAATCTTATTGGAAGCAACCATTTCAAAAATCCAACATCTGGACTTTAATCACCATTGAAATGCTTTACAAGTTACTTAAAGCGCATGGTCGAGCCCATAAATGCACACTAGCAAACATAACCAAAAACAATTCACAACAAAAACAATCAGTGCACTCTTCTCCGTCTCTAGGGGTCCGTCTTCTCGCACCCCTCGCCATTTTGAACGCGCCCAAACAAAACAAAAACGAAAACAATTGCCAAACTTACCGATGAGGACGGCCTGCAAGCGCTCCTGCAGCTCAACCTTGTTGCCCATTGTGGACATGCTGCGATTGCGGAGCTCCTTCTTCAAATCGGCCACCTAAAAGCAATTAGTTAGATCTTTATTACAACAAAACTGCAGTCGACCCAAACGAAACATAACCTCAAAATGATAACACAAAATTTAAAACAAAATCCCGACAAGTCTTACCTTCATCTTAGAAATGTCCAACTCAGACATGATTAAACACTTTCAATCAAACACTTTTCTTCAACTTTTCCAATGTTATAACGCAATTTTGTTTTCACTGCAACATACAACACGTCTAGATGGTTCAAAGTTTGTAACGAAAAGAGACCAATTTATTGGAGATTGCCGACAAATTCGGCATTTTGGAATACCCGCACCAATGGAATATTTCGAAATTAAATATATTTTCGAAAGTTGGGGTAATTTGAGTTGCATGATGAAAATTGTCGATTAAAAGCTTTTCTTACATTTCTTATTGAGTTTAGTTGTGAATTAAAAATTTTACATTAATTATAATAAAAATAAATAATAAATAATAAAAAAAAGAGAATTAATAAATGTAATTTCAACAAATTGTAATTTAACAATTTTTTTTTATGGATCACTCGAAGAATTTTTGCGCTTGGGATATTCTTTAGAATAATGGGATTTTTAAAATTGGAAGTTTCTAGAATAATGGGATATAAACGTTGTCTTCAAAAACTGCATTTCATTTTGTGCAAAACTCTTGGGATAGCTGGTTCATTCTGAGCGTAAACAAAAAAAGGAAAATTGTTGCCACCAAACATCAAAAGCCGACTGCCGACTAACAGAAAGAATTGAGTGAAGCATCTTAAAGCGCTTTAGAAGAACTATATTATGCAGTAGAAGCATGAAATTTGAAGTTGGCTCCTTTGTATTTGCTAAAGTTAAAGGTTATCCACCATGGCCTGCTAAAGTTTTTAAAGTACGTCCACCCCATCGAGTGTCAGTGTATTTTTTTGGCACCGGCGAAACGTAAGTGACTCACATCAAGATACAATTATTTAGGCCAGTTTCAGTGATCATTTGTTGTATGTAGCTCCATCATCACTAAAGAACGTGACCTGTACGACTACAAAACGAGTCTCCATCAATTCGTCACTAAGCGAAATTTGAAGCGCGTCGCTTACCAAAGAGCCATGGACCAGATTGAATTGGAATACGAAAGTGCCGCTTACACTGGTGATTTGGGACCGGAGACACCTCGAGTCGTGTCCATTAAGCAGGAAGTCATTAGTCCAGTCCAGTTCATTAAGCAGGAACCTACTTCTCCAGTCGAAATTAAGCGGGAAGTCATTTCACCAGACATGTCCAGTGAGCAGGAATTCATGTCTCTAGCAGCATTCATTAAGCAGGAATACAGATCTGACATTGAGGAACACTCTTCTGACATGGAGCAGGAAGACACTTTGGACATTAAGCAGGAATACTCTTCTGACATTGAGCAGCAAGACTCCTTTGACATTAAGCAGGAAATCACTTCTGACGACAACATGGAAGAAGACAGTTATGAAGAGTTATGCCTCGAGTCCGCGGATATGGAACAGGAGTTTTTGCTGACTGATGGTAAGTACAAGTAAAAATTTCAAATCTAACCTCAAAATTGTTGGATATAGTTTTCGTTTTTAAATCTAACCTCTAAATTGTTTAGTCACCCGTGACAGCTACATATATTATGAACAAAAGTTGTGTGCAACGGCGAGGAAACTGTATAAATACTGTCAAAAAGTGAATCCCCAGTTGGATGAACTCTTGGATGCACTTGATTCATTTGCTGGTAAATTATTTGAATTCATTTACTGCCATTTTCCAGCAGTTTCCTTTATTGTGCACTTTTTCCTTTACAGAGGTAAAAGTGACGCCTTTTATGCTGATTAAACACGAAGCTGCGGTCTATCCAGTTCGCAAGATTGTGCGCTACCACCCAGTCAAAATTGAGCTGAGCGAAAGTGCCCAACTATTGAGAAGCCAGAAAGTGGAGATCATTCGAAATAAGGCTATTATCATAGCCAATTTGTTCAGAAGTGTACTGCAAATTCCGCGAGACGCACATTTGTACAAGAACTATATAAAGATGCACAAGGGTTATCTTACGATGACTCAACATTTGAGTGATCACGAGAAAGAGCAGTTGACCTGTTTCGAAGATCTATACAGCGTTGTTAATCTTTCTTAATATTATTTTCAATTAATGCATTTGTTTTTATGATTTTTATTCTTACTGTTCATTCCTCCTTAACTATTGCATCCATTTTTCATATATTCATCTAAAATTTTTGGAAAAAAACTGTAATTTTTTTAAACAAATTTTTATTTCAATGCTTTCTTTTGCAAAAAAAAGTTAAACTTGGTTTATTCATTAATAACAATTGGTTTTGACGGAAATTTATGTTGGGATGACATTCCTTTGAAATTTTTTAGTTTATTTTTTAATTTTTATCAGCCAGCTGTGGCTATCAATTATTATTAATACTGTTTATGACATTTAAAAAAACACATTTCTTATATAAAACATTCCTAGTGCCTAAAATTTAGCATAACATTACTTGATAATGACATGTTAATTTTTTTTTAAGAAACAGGGATCTGTAATAAAACAAGTTAGTGGAAATACATTATTCTGACAGAAACATTGAAATTGGTTTTTTATCATAAATGTATGTCAATATTTATTGACTTGCATTTGTTATTATTATTTATTGACTGGCATTTAGATGCACTCTCTATTCATTTTATTCACTAGGACTGTTAAAAAAGTGGCCAAAATTAATAAAATCCGTCCAGATTTCATTGCTCAGGAAACTGCATTACTGTAGCGAATCTATGCACTTTAAAAATATTCTAATGATGCA
>JANSTS010007224.1:0-31149 GCA_026546915.1 Sylvicola fuscatus
CCCTCATGTGAATATTCTTGCACCCACACGTTAACCAGCAGCAAGCCGAAACGTGTGTACGATTCCTGCATAAAAAGTTCATACATAGCCGCAAAAGCAAAAACAAACGTACATATTTGACCTTGTCTGCGTTTTTGCAACCCACTTGTGTTCTTGTGCGAAGAATGAAGATACAAGTTATGTGCCGTATATCTCCCCAGCTAAATCTTTAAATAATGTGCTTTACTTTCAACGGCACGTTTGCAGACATAGTCACTAATATATAATCTAATATATATAATCACCAAATATATATTCTGTCATCTACTTTGGCTGAATTCTGCCAAAGTAAACAGAAATGTTTAAAAGTGAGTAGTGGTTAAAACATTCAACGGCCAACAAAAAAAGCATTAGCTCTATTTAAACAACAAATGTTTTAGACCAAACAACGAAAATAATACGTTTTGTTTACTTTATTACTTCACCACACCCGTCGCGACGCGTCGGTTGTGCGCCTCGGCGGCTGGTAGCGTGTGCATTAAACGCTTACCACATACCACCCTGTGCGTCAACGTGAATAAATAAACCAATTTCATTATTTTCCCACGCGCTATTTTTGGGGGCGCATTACGGATCCACACAAGTGTGAGTGCGTTTATACGTAATAGAAACATGCGAATTTGAAGCCAACAAATCGGTTGGGACTTGGGAGAGGATAGAACGCGCTGCGACTTGTACACCCACTGGCGACACCCTCCGCCCTCCACCGGCACCACCGTTCCTCACAGACACAAGAACAAACGGAATCGGGTGAGATTTGTGCCTGCAGAGAAATGTGCCCTTGAAAACGGCTTCATATACATATGGTACATATAGAACCACGCACAGGCACATAGCATAAATAGTTGCATGAACATTGTACATATGCGGCTGGCTTCTACATATCTGCCACAGAGGGTGGTGGGTGAATTTATGTCGATAATTTAACTCTTATACGGCAGATAGATATCGCATTTCTTGCATAAAATACCAATTGAAAGGTGTTTAAAGTCTGCAAAATTGTTGTGTTTCGCCGTTTAATAAATGGCTTGGTTAGCCTCGTGTCATACAAGATTTGTTAGCTCATATATCTCAAGGTTACAAAATTGAATAAACACCACAGCATAAGTGTCTGTGAGCACTTGACAGTTGAATGACGAGCATTATATTATGTTTATTTGACGAATGTAGACGCATGCGAAATGATATATGTATACGATGAGTGATGACGTTCGTCCTTTGTGGGCCACAGCGGCGCGGCTGGAGCTTTATGTGCAAGTATATAGGATAATATGTATATAGGCCGTTTGGTATAAGTTAATTGACAACACGCGCGCTTCTGAATCGTAGGAATTTATCGTTTGTGTATTTTCTGAAGCGAGATGAGAAGAGAACTCAGCCCGAATTGTTTACTTTACCGATGGGAATCGGCGATGTTTGGATTTTTTAACGATTGATTGGATTACTGTAACCCTTTCGTGACCTTCTTCAAATGTAGGCCTTTTCTAAAATGCAGGGAGTTTGAAATAGCTTATAAGGAAACTCTAGTCGATCGAGCTTGAGAAATTCGGATTATTCAAGGAAAATTGAAATGTTCTGCTAAAAATAGACCAATGTTGTGAATGAATTTCGTTCAATTTGCATAATAAAACGGATATTTATCGTTTATCGGAATATTTCAATTCCAATTATTTTTTTATATTATAAGCTCCTTGAGCAGCTGGTATCAGGTTTGACTCACTTTTCGACAAACTTACCATGATGAGATGTTTTCGCAAGATTTCAGTTTTGCCATTATGAGTTATAAAAAATGAATAAGTTTTTTTTTAACGATTGTTAATATCGTAATGCTACTTTGCATTGTTTTCAGTATATGAGACGTACCAAACATATTTTGTTTGCAATAAAAAGGATTTTTTTTGATGAAAAAAATTGAAAGATGAGGAGACAACCCCTGACACCCCCTGATTCCAAAAAGTTATGTAAAAATATTTCAGTATGGGCAAAATTAAATTCCACGTTATCAAAGATTTAATTGAGACTAACAAATTTGCTTAGTTCTGGAAAAATAATTTATAGTAGAAATTCGATTGGTTAAACTATTCTATTCTGTGTATAAACTATTTCGCCGACTCTCTAAAAAATCTATTTTATACATTTTTACCATTACAAGAATTTAACATTGACATGTCTAAAATTGTGATTGGGGTTGAGTTTCATTATGGTTAAAATTGATCGTTACAAAAAATCTGTGGATTTGTTTTGGATATACAATTCCGAAAACGTTGAATTTTAATATAAATGGAAGAATACTTTAAAAACTTCTTAAATACGTTCTCGATTATTTACAAATGCTAATATTTAATATGTCTCATTCATAGGGTACGAGTAAGAATGCATTTTATTTCAAAATTCATTGTTGTTCTACTGAATACTCAAATCATTACCATAAAGACAAAGTGATGCAGTCACGACACACTGAGAATTATTTTGGAAACAAAAAAAAGCTTCCGTTCAAACCGGAACTTATCGCCAGTTCTTGAAACTGCATTAATGTCCATCCCTCTTATAATACCGCCCGAAGTCAGGCACAATTCCAACATGCTTTTGCATGAGCATTCATGCATGCCCGACAGCATTAGCATTGCATTTATTTCCGGCAATCGCTCATAAGAGGAAGTGGTAAATAACTTTATGTATGATATGTATTCTGAAAAATTTATACATTTATTATTTTTCTCACTGTCAAAAACACTAAAAGCTTATTTTCAGCGAAATAAATGCATTATTGTTTACTGGCAAATAATTCTCTAATCTCGTAGAGATAGGGATTTTGGGAGGGGTTTTTTGGAAGTAAATTTAATTAAATATATCTTCTATCGAATTACAGTGCAGTCATTTGAAGATAAACTGTAAATGTAACTACGAAAAACAAGCCAGACCAACTAAAAGTTTGCAGTTTGGGGATAGGAGAAACTTAATCCAACAGCAGGAATTATGAGGACGAACAATGTGCAGTTTCCAAATTCGATTTCATAAACTGGCACGGACGTTATTCAGACAATGTTTATACTTCTACCTACAGTCACATATACATTACACATAGGGCGTTTTCACATAAAACATAAAACCAAAGTTAAACTGCTGGTATTAAAATATAATTGAACGTGATTTATAGTCAATGTTTCACATTTAGTCCTTTTTTGGCCTTTGGCTGAGCTGATACGTGCGATTATTGGAGAGCAGCAATAGGTGGGAACTTTTTTCAGGCGATTTATTCTAATACCGTATTTTATTGTATCACTTTTTTTTAAGGATTTATAGAAATTTCGTGATGATTTGTCGAGCTTTTACCTTTACAAAATTGAGTTTTTTTCTTCCTTACAATTATAGAAGGAGCAAATTGCCTCATCGTATAACTATCTTGTGAGTGCATGGCTTCATTACTTATCAGAGAATATGGCTAAGTGGTTGCACAACGAAATCCCTTGACATCATCTGCGAGACAGAAGACCAGAAAGCTTGTGGCTTAGTTGGCATTAACCGCACAGTTTGCAAGATAAGTGGTGGTGCAAGTAGTCGTACTGCATGGCAGGATTATTGAATTTCAACTGTTGGAATTGGCATTTTTATCGGATTTTATTTTTCGGTCGGAAACTGTTGGAATGAAACATACTTTCTATGTCTGTGTCTACAACTGCACAGTGCACATGCATCGCATCGTTCGCCTATAGCCATCAACTCCCTGCAGAGACTTGGTCGTCTGCCTCGCCATGTGTAACATGTGCAGACAGTGCCGACCAGACCAACCGCATTCATCGATTTTTACACTTACATAAATGTTGGACGAGTATATTGTCCTTGTATCAACATACATTGCATCGGTTGCTTTTAGGGAATTGAAATGGCTGTTTATTTAATCAATTTGCAATAACTTTGTTAACTGATACTTGATAAATTTCAGTCACTTGCTGTCTTTAGATGTTTTTTAGCCGCTTGAGATGCCGATTGTCGACACTTTTATTTATGTACTTTCATCAGTTCTAATCATTTAAAGTTCAGGTACAATTCTAAATTTGATGTTTAATTTATCGCTTGATTTCCTATGAATTTATATGTTTTTTATAAATCATGTTTTTCAAATTAACATTCATTTTTAATTAATTATGTGCCAATGCAATTTTTCATTAAAAAACCATCGGAAGTCGGACTAATGATTCTTGGAATGGCACTTCCAAAAAAGCATCGTGCAACTATACAGCTTGTATATGGATTTTTTGTTCTTCCTCAATAAAACGCAGCGTCAACCAACTACAAAATAAACCATAAGAAGGCAACAGGCCATTAATCATTGCAGACAAATTAAAACGAGCCAACTAATTTCGCAACTTGCTGCCATGTAGCGCTGGTTCCTGTTCCCGCTGTCTGTCTCGTCCATATACCCGAATTGCATCGCGGTGTACACCGTTCTTTTCTTCTTCTGACGGCTGCATTATTAATACATATCGCAATTCTTTTTCTTGGCACATAGTCATTCATATAAATTGCTGTCTAAACATCTCTCCTCCAAAAGCGGGGCACATCGCGCTTTTATATTTTGCGTATATTGTTTTATTCATTTTTTTCTGGCCTGTATGGTCCCGCAAAATCTGCTGAATGCATTTAATCAAAGTCACCTTTATACAAATCTTTTTTGTAAATATGTCACATGCTCGCTTAAGCAAAAAGTTCTTGAGAAGTATGACAAGTGAAATCGCCGTTAATCTCCTTTCAATGTATATTGACGTGTCAGTCTTCGCTTAGGTATGCAAGAATGGTTCGTTATCAATGTAATTCACGTTTACAGCAGAAGTGTGCTTGCTGATCTGTTCAGACCGATTAGACCTAAACTGTCACTGTCCATTCTGCAGCAGTCTGGAAGCTAAGTCCTCACCCAAAACGCCACATCCCCTCCACTATTCACGTATCGTCTGGTGTTAAATCCATTTTGTAAAACGCAGTCTCGCGTTGTGAAATACCAAAAATGGAACGCGTGCTCTTGCATTCTAATTAATTGGCTTTATCTAAACGATGCACCTTTATTTTATATAAAAGGTATATTTGTATTTATGATCTGTTTTGACTCGTGTGCAATCGTCTGCAGGATGAGGCGTGCAGTGAAGATAAATTAGCCGCGGGGATTATCATGTCACAATGTGCTCCCGATTTGTTTGATTAAGCATAAAGCCCAGGTGAGTTGAATCAACATAGTGCAAACATGTACATATAATGAAAAATACGCGCATTTCAATCTAGACGGATTACAATTCCGGCCCGGAAGCGTCCCAACACTGAGGCGCGTTGGCAATTCCCATTCTGCGTGTACCAACCCTCTTTCATTGTTCATCAATATTATATCAATAATTCAAGAATTTCAATGGTTAACAACGTATTGGTGTAATTTTCATGCAAGTTAACATTTATCTCCATTAGAATTACAAACTTTGTGGAACAAACTTAAATAACATAATTTTATTGAAAGGAAACTAATCTAAAAATTGTCTCGATATCAACTGCATCTGCATCATTTAAAATGTCATAATTCATTTTTTATTATTATTTAAATCAATTACTGGGAAGAACGAAAAATTTTGGTGGATTTTCATGTTTAATTCAATCAACCCATAAATCCATTCATAACCTTTTATTCACTCAAAAAGTCACATGGCCACATAATTATCGTCTACCATTAGGCAAGGGTCAACATTACCATCGAGACAACCAAGTCATTTCAATTTCTGACATGTTCGATTGCAATATTCAACTCTTCATGTCCATTTTCCATAAAAATGCATCGCGCACAAATCGTTCTGAATACATAAAGACTGTATGGCAAAATTTAATACAGAAAATGCACTAAGAGGGAGAATGGCAAGTGTAAAAGGGCACGAACCTTAACTTGTATTTCGAGATTGTTTGCAGCACATATTTTGGGTGAACAGTTTTATGCGGTTAGCTTCAACAAAAAAAAAAACAAAAAAGTTGCATTCTAATTAAATGTTTAAAAAGCTGCCAGGGGTTACACGAATTTGTTGTGGCAACCAGTTTGGGAATTCGTAACTTATTTTACATAGAGACGCTGTTTTAATAAACAATATTCAGAGCGTGAATAGTTTAGTATCAGTTTGTTTAAAAAGTGTTTATATATAATTGATAAATTTCAAAATATAAAATTAGAATAAAAATAATCTATGGAGCTTACCAAAAAGGACGGAAAAATGTAAGTCGATTGCCATTATTTATTTCAATGAAAATATAATAATTTGTAAATCTCTCTCTTTAAAAAATCAGTTCAGAAAACTTATTCAAGAAGTCTCATCATGAGTTCATTTGTACATTTTTAAGACACTGTCAAATATGAACTACTTACAATCAATTCTGTTTGGTGCAGTTTGTCACCTCTAAATTGCAATCATCAAAATTCACATACTCGTATATATTTACTGAACAGAAAGTGCGAAAAAAAATTAATACAAAACTAAAATAGACGAAAATGAATATTACTAAAAAATAAAAGAAGAAACAAATTGCAAAAAAGGGAAAATTCCCATGCAAAGCGAATAAAAATGTCCAGTCTGATTTATGTGCTTTATGCTAAAATATCGCCAACACCCACCAATGTCGCCGCTGCCACCGCCATACGATTTCATCCCCATTAATTCACATGTGCATTTGCCGCCAGTATTTGCGGACTGTGAGCATTGTGGTAAAGAAGGACTGTTTTTTCTCACTCATTGTTGTTGGCTTACGTCTGGCAGTATTTTGCAATACACACATGCAAACACACCAACGAGCAAAAATAGTTAAACTGATAGAAATTTTTGTCATTGCTGCCCTATCTGCCTGACCGCCACTACAAGGGAAGTGCTTAAAAGCACTGTGCCACCAATTTAAATGCATTTTCATAATAATACATTTTGTGAAACATTTTCCCTATTTAAGCATTCAAATAATTGTGCAGAGAATAAATATTTTTAGATTTTATTTGGATGTTGGATATTTTAAATGTTACCGCAACATTCTGTCTGGACTTATCACTTAAAGACTCTTTTTATAAAGAAATGTGTAACAATTTGTATGTTATAACTTAAAGTTTTGAACAAACGATAATTCCTGCGTTTGCATCCCATTAATTCTGCAGTCAAAGCTGATTTCATGATTGAAAAGCTTTGTTGTCTATGGTTGAACTTTTAAAGTTCATATACACTTAAATGTCCTAAACAATTCAGGCAAAGAATCGTCAGGAGATTAATTGTCTCTAAAATCACCACGAAAATTGCACTTTTAGTTTTAAACGACTTTTTTAAGCTGCTGATTATAATTAATATCTTTTTTTTCGAGTATACAATTAAGTATTTTTTACTTGAATCTGTTAAATGGATCTAGAGATTATCGCATTCTAATTGTCCTGATTGAAATAATTTAATTTAATTTAATTTAATCAATCAGGTAATCAAACTTGTGTAATTAAAAAAGATGACCACAGTGAAATAGTAAAATAAATTTAAAACATAAAATGATTTCTCAAAAAATAGCCGGGAGCAAATAGAAACAGAAACCATCGCACGTCTACGATTCGCGAAAAAATGGGGCAATATAGTTGGAAAGGAATGCAACAATTTTTATAGCCATGCCGATATAAACGACAAGCTAAAAAATGAAAAAGGTAAAGTAAAGTCCTCGCTTTTGAATGCCTGTATTTTAGTCGATTTTATTTAATCAGAAATAATTAGATTTGTTTCAACCACCATTGACAAAGCAATTAATGGACTAACTGTTAACCCTTTCTGAATTTTTAGATGTTTCACCTTTCAAATACAATGGCGAAGGATTCGGTTTTTTCACCACAAAGCAAATGCACGATGCTGTCCTGGGAACATGTCGATGCGGCCGCAAAAAATCAAACGGACATATTGTGCGATGCTTGCGGCGAGCGAAGAACAAATATTTGCATGACTCAAGTGACGAGGAGGATGGTGGCAAAAACGATGATATTGGCGCAAATGGCTTGGGTAACAATTCAGTCGTGCAAACGAATGACAAAGGAAAATTCGTCGAGAAAATGCCCCAGACATCGTTAGGTATGGAAATGTTGTCCAAATATATATAAGAAGCTGAAAGTTGTCAGAAATAATTGGTTGCTTCGTTATGTTGGCTTTGTCTCGGCGACAGGTGTCTACGGATGGCCCCGGAATCGCAACGCAGTGCTAGAGCACTCAATTCGGTATGTATCGCCAAAGTGCACAATGCCAGGACCACGAATTGACGACAAGCCGTACAGTAACATTTTCATTGGATGACGATTTTTTTAATTCAATTTGTGTTTAAATAAAAGTGAAATTTTGTTGTTTTTTCATGTAGTTGATGTGCCGCAGTAAAACACTTTTTTTGAACAAAAATATGTATTCTTTTTACTAAAAATTAAACTTTTAAAGAAAACGAACATGAACAGAACCATTCTACGAAGCTCCAAACTTCTTCTGTCGCAGAAGGAAAGGCAGTTGCTCAATAAGTGTTACAGGATTAACACCGACCGTCACTATTTCACTTTCAGATAACCAAGAAATATCAACGCAGTGCTAAAAAATAATTAAGCGATTAAAAAAATGCAATAAATAACAAAACTAATAAATTATTCAAACCTCATATTTTCCTGAATATGTAACTGAATAATCCAAAATATCAGTAGACGTTTCATCAGTCCTTGGTTCCTTTGCATCGCGTAAAGCCTTGAAATCAATTAAACGATTATTTAATAGTGTAATATTATTGACTTAAATTTAATGATTCTTACAGAATTCTACGGAATGAGCAGCCGATGATGTTTAAAAAGCAGAAATGAAAACCATGAATTTGCATGCATAACTCAAAAAACTAATTTTCAAAATCACTAAATAATTTGTTCACTAATATCCCTACTCGTTCGTGAGCTCGTGCGAGATTATTATATTGGAGGATGGTGAGGTAAATTTAGTGTTACATATTATACAATTTTACACAACACTAATGACTACTAGGATATGAACCGTTAATAATGTGATAGGTATTCAATTTTAAAATAATTAATGAAAATAAAATAATTAAAAACTCACCGGAATCTTTTCCACCACAAACAGATGAGCGTCATTGTGCAGAATCACGACGTTATCATTTCGTTCATCCAATATGATGCCCATGACAGGATGACTCTCAGCATTGGGAATGAATCCTTTCTGTGCAGACGCGACAAACTTCATGTCATCCAAATCGTATTCATAGATTTTGGAGTCAGCGAATGTAGCAACAATACGTGGACGATTTGCATGGATAGCCAGCGCCGTTGGTGGTAAAATGTACTTTGGCAAATTAATGTAATGGGACCAAGCCTTTTTCTTGCTTTTGTAAGCATAAACCGCCACATTTGCGCATGTACCAGAGCATACCAAATATTGACCGCACTTGGATACAATTAAATGTTGAATGGAATCTTTAATTGCTAAAATAGATAAATATTTATTAGTTTTATTAAAAAGAACATAAATCACGTGTAACTTACATTTGGACAAATCAATGGTGCTGTCATGGATAAAGTCTCCATTCTCTGTGATATTAAAGACTTCAACCGTTCTGTTGGTTTTAGCCATATAAATAACGTCAGAATCATGGCCGAAAACAAAACGAATGCAAGTAGTCATTTCCTCTGGAAGATCCTTTACTCTCTTTAGTTGCATTGAACCGTTTTCATTACGGCTCATGGCTAAGACGCGCACTGACGCAATTGTCGAATAAATAATCCATTTACCATCGTTAGAAATTGCGGAACATAAAATTGGTTCTTCTAGTTGGCTCTTTAACTCCACCAATTTCTCTGGACTCTTATTCAGTGGCAGAAAACTTGCCGTATTCGATAATTTATCATCACAGTCCATGGTCATGCCGGTACCAGCCGATCCCAATCTCCATACCTCAAGATAGTTGTAATATTTTAGCAAAATCAAACGTTGCTGCTTGGAAATGGAAGCACATGGATTCTGCAAGAATGGTCCATACTTGCAAAGAGCTTGTTTCTGCTTGGATGTACTGGATAATCCCAAGTACCCATCAACGCCACCGGAAAAAACTTTTTGCCCAGCAAACGCCAGTGCCTTTACATCGTGATCGTGTAAGGAACGCTGTAGAAACTTTACCCACTGTGACATCACATGATTGTCCTTTTTAATAGCAGTTCGCATATAAATCTTAATAATAGGATCAATGCCAGTGCAACAAAATGTTGTCTCCTCTTCATTAACAGCTACAGAAAGAACATCAGCTTTCAACGCCACAAAGGAGTCAATTTGAGCACCCATTTTGCCGTCCCAAATTGTAACTCGTCCTCTGGAATCTCCCGAAATGATGGTAAAGTCTTTCAACACAGCCAACGACCAAACAATTGTTGCACGTTTGGCTTCTGCACGGCCAGTGCTCATTTTTTGGATCGCATGGCCAGTTTTAATATCCCATATGCGAACAGTGTCTGATGAACCTGTCACAAGGAAGTCTCCTGAGTGATCAAATTTGCAACATAGAATGCGACCTTCTTGTTTGTCGAGAATTTTTTCATACAAAACATCATCGTCCGCCAGACTGTATAAATTAATGAAGCCATCTTCAGTGCCAACAGCAAGCATCTTTGTTTTGTTGTGGGTATCCATGCACCAGGCTGAACTGCCATTGACAAGAAGCGTTTTTTTTGGCTCAAAAGTTTGTAAATTCCATTCCATCAGCTCACCACTAATGCCGGCGATGAACAGACGATTTTCGAACCAGCAAAGTGCTTCGATAGAGGTTTTTTGGTCACAAAAAATTATTTTTTCAAGAAATGGAGCATGTCGACTGTTCCATATTTCAATTGTTGAATCATTTCTATAAAAAAACAACGTTTTTTAATGGTTATTTTATGTGCCGGAATTTAATAAGAATCTTTTAAAATACCTGCTTAGGGCTAATTTACAGTTATGTTGATTATAAGCCAGACAATTGATTGAACGTGGTGCCAAATTATAAAACCTCACGTTGTGTATATGACATTTACTACTAGTATTCACTATTTCTTTCATTTTATTTAATTGATATTCTATTAATTCTATAAAATCAAAAATACAACTTTTTATAAACAAGCACCGCTAGACGAACCGCACGTGGTTTATAAACTTTGAATCCGTCAAAATGAAAAATGTCAAATGAAAGACTGACAGTTCAAAATTGGTACTAAAATCGTAATGCCAAAATCATATGAATATGTTCTAAAACAAACGTTTGTTAATATATTTAAAAAATATAATTTATTTCATTTTAAATATTAATTTTTTTACATACAAGATAATTGTCCATTGTCACTAACAATATTCCTACAACTGTGACACAAATATTTTAATAAACCATCTGAGCTCCCCGCCAAAAGATCAGTTGCCTTCTCCTCAATTTGATTAAAATCCGTCTCCCGATTTTGTAAAGTGCTAGCAGACAGGCATCGAGAATACTCGACGGCAAATAACGTAGAAGATCCCTCCAGATCCAATGCAGAATGACAGAACTTGCAAACAGTCTCACTTGATTTGGGCGCAATTTTTTCGCCAGTCCGGAAAATTGTAGAAATTGTCGACGTATAATTGGCTTGCAGTCCATGGATAAACTTTCTCGTCAAATTCTGTATGCTAGCTGAGTCCCCAGCACTAGTTCCATATGCATTGTCATCAAGAACCTCCAGTTTATTTAACTTTACGTAAGTATCAACTTCCAATTTATTTAGATCCCGGATTGGTCGTAAAATAGTCACATCCATGGAACGTCTATCGGCAAATGCTACATCTTGAGCGACAGAGGCACCTCGTCCCAGTGCAATATTGGTCATTAATGTGCTGGCAGCATCTACAACCGTTTCCGATGTAAAAATGAATTGACAGCCCAGAGTATGGGCTGCTTTACACAAAATATTGTTCCTTGTCTTCGTGATTAAATCTTGCTTTGATGTCAGACATTTAATTGCATTTAATTGTCCGATAAACAACTGATCATTTTCTTCAAATGCCGCCAAATCGCTTTCATCTAATTTAGCAACACAGGAACTACCAATTGAACTGTAGTGGCAGTTTTCAAAACTAAATTGTTGAAGCAAATGCCTTATTCTAGTCAAATGACATCCACGATCCAACTGAAGGGCCGCACTTTCATCAATGAACAGTATAAACGGATTAAAATGCAATCGCTTGAATGGTTCCTGTGTCATTGCGTGGTTTATCATGTCTAGAAGAACAACTGCGGCTGAACTTCCATCAAAATAAAGCAACACATTTGATCCGCGAGGCACTGCTTTTGTGGCACCAAGGGTAGCTCGGAATTTGTGACGCACGTACACTAGGAAGCAGTCACGACATTGGCCTTCTTTAAAACTTAACTTGATGACTACTGGTTGAATGTTGCATTTCTTGCAGATTTCTTCCGGCTCCAATGAGGGAAGAAGGTCTGGTTGCATTGTATGTAATGCTCCCTCGTCGCCAAAGTCATCCTCTCCAATACTGCACATTCTTGTGTTTATCTTAAATTGGACGGAAAGGTAAATCAATTATTTTGGTAATAATTTAAATATGAATGTGCATTGATTTTGCATTGAGATTTGCACGTGTATAATATTTACTATTTAGAACATTAATAATATGTAAAATCTCAATGTGTCAAAAGTTTGACATATCGATAGAATATATATATGTTTTATACTTCTATATATGTTTACCTTATTCTAGTACAATTGGTTTTATTAAGTCCGCTATTAACGTTTTTTAAATATGTTTAAAAAATACAATTTCTAATGAGTAATAATATAAAATACGGAATTTTAATCCTCGTTTTGATCTTCAGATTAACGACAATTGTAAAGATTATGACCAGATTCCATCTCTGGTACCTGATTATTGATTTTTTTTCCGGCGTTGATTTACCGTCCAGCTGCGCTGCAAAGATGCCGAGTATTCTCTCATGCGCAAGTATGCACATGCGGTCATGTATGCCCATAGCAGTTCACATTCACAAAAAAACATTATACAAGCATACAGCCGCCGCGACGCTTATTTTAATTTAAATCTCTCGCTCGCAGTCTTCATCTAGATTTAACATTGTTTTAATTCGCAGCGAATATCAATCGCAAACGTTTGCGTTTATCGAACATATAATTAAACGACTAGTTATCACAATTTTTATATGTAAAATTAATTATTATTTTCTACCCTAACGAATTGGGCGGTTGTTCAAAAAAAGTGTTTTCACCACAACGAAAAAAAACTCGAACCGATAATCAAGGAATTCTGCATAATTTCAACAACAAACCAAAAGGATATTGTAATAAATTGCCGATGAGATAATTGTATTTATGTAATTTCTCACGAAGCGATTATATATTGTAAAGCATAAAATTCGCCAAGCAGTCAGCATATATTTGTAGTTCGCCGAGTGTAAGCGTACGCGACGCGCGAGTGTGTTTTCAAACGTTGCGCGTATACCACGAGAGGGGTTGTAGGCGCTGCCTTTTCCATTATTTTTTTCGCGGGTTAGTGCATCAAAGCGGCGCGTGTGATAAGAACGACGTGGTTTTACCGACGCAAGAAGAACACCTTTTGCTGTGATTTGTTTTTGTTTGTTTAAGTTTTAAAAAAAAGAAGAAAAAAATACACACACACAAAATGCAGACTACAACGAAAGTGGGCTCTTCGATTGTGCTGAAGAGTCTATCGATTCTGTTGGGATTATTCTTCATCTTCATCGGCATTATGAAGTTGACACCACAATTGAGCAAGGACTTGCACAAAGATTTGGTAAATAAAATAGCAGAAACCAGAAAATACCAACAAATTTATTTTTATTTCGACAATTAATCGTCGGGACGCACATCTAGATGAAACGTTCGACGCTGTGGGAACTAATCAGGATGTTCGTTATAATTTCTTACAAGACAATGGCAGATTGAATACATGTGAAAAGAGAAAAACAAATGGCCACCCCTTTTTTGCGCCACACAATCCAAAGGGTGTGGTTATGCTGTCAATTTCTGTAATGCGGAGTTCTTTGAAAAAAAAGAAGTGTGTTTTGACGCTACCGTGTGGAATCTTTGCAGATGAACACGTCAGACGACCCCATTTATAGACAATTCTCATCTTCGCGAGCAAGTGTAAATTCTCGTCTACTTGTGTCCAGTTTAAAGTGTAAACAATTCGCACGAGTTTCTGCGATAAGAATACTTCCATTCAAATTCAAGAGCAGAAGACACGCTGAATGAAATTCTTTGGACGGTTGGAATTCGTCTTAGAAAAATCTTTGCCGCTGGCGATTTATTATGACTCTTATTATTTGAAAATAATATACACGCAAGTGTCCGCAGTGTTCATCATCGCGACGCTCGCATTTTCTTTTTCGCGAGCTCAGTCTATTTTCGAAATTGGCGTAGTAAGATCGACGCTTAGTCGCCGTCTCTCTAGTCTCTACACATACCAGCCGGATCGGCACGTACAAAATAAATTGTTCCCTTTACAGTGATTTGGCTTGAAGACAGACATAATGCAGCAGAGAAGACGATGATGATGTATATGATTTATATTGATAAAGGGGATGGAAACACCCCTTCGTTCGTTTACGAAAAGATATACATTTTTATCACACCTGCAGTGCGTTCTATTAATATTTGCTGCGAACGTATAACTCATTAGCATTTAATTTTCCAATTTGAAGGTTAAATACATCTTTAAGTTTAGAATATTCAAATTTAATTATCAAACAAAAAATAAGATCAAGGGCATTTTTAAATAAATGCCAAAAAACTTTAATTCAGCTAACATTAAATATATTTATTAAACATAATGCAAATGGGAGCTGCCAAGATTATTAATCACATTGACAATTGAATTTTATTTAAATAATCCTTGATAAAAGCGACTGATAAAGTGCCACCACAAATAGCTAATGATCCCATTAATTACGCGGACTTGAAACTGTTTTAAATTGCACCAAACAAATTTTCAAAATTTAAGGACAAAAAGATTTTCCGTGCGCTTTTGTGTTTGCCTTTTTAAATAACATTTCATTAAGCAAATTTATTATTAATTATGTTGATTTCTTAAGCATGAAAAACAAAACTTGTAATTAGGACTCCCAAAGAAATGACGTTTTATAGCACGTTGAGATCGCATCGTTGATTCCCTTGTTGCATTAAAAAAAATTGCAGAATGCACATGTCGAGCAATAAATTATGCAACTTTACAAAGTTCAGTTACATGGCGATGGCACTCGATTCTCTCCTATTGTACACAAGTTTTACATACACGAACAAGTACATGTATGCCACGATAGTTAGATGTTGGCTTAACATTTAGCACGCTTTTATTCACATGTTATACACACAAAAGCGCGCAATCAAATATTTATAAACATAAAACAGACTTATATACGAATTATGTCCACATAATATTTTATATTTTATCATGTGAGTAATTTAGATGTCTAAATGCCGAGAAACATATAAGTTTATACGTTAAATCGTAATTAATAGGATTATTTTGACAAGAATCAATTGACCAGCCACATGTAGACTTTTCTTTCGCGATTGAGAAACACAGTGATAAAATAAATATATTAAAATATAGAAAAACGGCTTCTATTCTTCACGGTGGTGATTATTTTCATTCATGAAATTGTGTAATGTGGATGGTAAACCACACTTCTGTTGTTTCAGCTGTTACAAGACGACGCTAGAATGAATTGTTTACAATAAACATCATCCACATTAGTTGGAAAATGTATTGATTTTAATGTAAATACGTGAATTCTTAAAAGACACGAAAATTCGCCAATCAAATACAGAATCTATAATTAAACCAAACGATAACATCCTTTTGCAATTTTATTTTTGACTCCATCATAAATAATGTCGTTGCGTTTTTTACGTGCAATATTAATTTTTATAAAAACATGTTTTTTATAGAAATGATGAAGTCAAGATTCGAGTTTTCCCAAGATCAATTTATATTATATTATATAAACAAATTTAATGATTTTGAGTGATTTCTTCACAATTTTTTATAGTAGAAAAGATTTCCGTGTTAATTTAATTTTAGGTTCTTCTTTAGGTTCCTAAAGCCGTGAAATCACAATATAAAGAAAAAAAATCTTTGCAAAAGGTTGATTAAGTTAAGAATCTATCGGATAAAAGTAAATTTTACAAATTGCACACAAAATTTACTAAGAATTTTTTAAAACTAACTTTTTTATCAAAACTAACGTTGTTTCTTGTAAAAAGAGAATTAAACAAATGTTTGGAATTAAAAGGATTCAAAATAAACCATAAATTAGGTATAAACTATGAATTAGTCGATCTTCGAATTTCTTTGAAACAAGAAAATAATTAAGAAATTTCATTGTTGAAAAAAGAACCGACAGCAGTAGTTACAAACAAAATTCGATTGAATCAATAATACATCAAAGTCAAACAACCAATTAAAAGATAATCTCATCAAAAATAAACGAATTCAATTGTTACGGAAAATCCATTCATTCATCCATTTACCAATTACGAAAATTGTATACTACGACGATACAATAAGACGAGTTATTGTTGGCCTACTGCTTACTGCCATGGTCAATAATCATTAGGATGCTTTAAATAGTCTGCACGTTACATACCAATCGATTTGTCTTAGAGCGCGCGGCTCACAAACGCTCTTAAACGATCCCGTATCGCAGCATCCCACGTGCACTACAGCTAAAAGCCTGCGAGTGTCGGCACACGTAAAGAAAACCTAATAAGATTTCCGAGTCGCTCTCAGCTGTGGAGTCGTGAATTTAAAAAAAAAAAAACAGCACGAGCTATTTAGCATATATGCTGTAAGTAGTGCACCACGGGAAATTGTTATTTTAAAACGCGCGCTATTGCTGGTCGCAGACTACACGCAATGTACACGCGGATTCGGGATTATGTCAGCGAATACAAAGTTGGCGCGGAAATGGCTATTCAAAATTAATTTACCGCGAAATTGTTTAATTGATTGGATTGAGGACACTGCAATATCGCTAACAATATAATGGTGATCTTTTTTTACGGTGAAACTGTAAGAAAACCCTTACGAGTCAAGAGCTACCAATTGAACAATTTATGGTGGTGCTCTACTAAGTACGATCCACAGTCTGTGAACAACACTCTCAAATCTCTATAAAAACTCGAAGATCTATTTCAAAAGATGCGAACTGAAACAATTTGCAGGTGAAAGAATCTCTTTACAGATAAAATTCATCAAGTTTAGTTGGAAATTTGTGACTCAATCTATTTGATCACTTCCTTGACTGAATCGTTTATTCCTTTCTAATGATTAATTAAATAAACAAATATTCGAGTGTGGAACATATGTTTTGAATTGTGCGGAATTCATGATCAAAGATCAATATTTAAAACAACAATTGTTAATTTCTGTTTTTATGCATTGCAGCGCAAGGAGTACGTCAAGTACTCCAAAGTGTTTCCGCTGTCGTCAATGTTTGACTTCAAAATTCCATCAAAGTGGTATCGACGCGTCGTAGGCATCCTGGAAGTCACGTGCGGTGTGGCCATGGCAGCCGTGCCCAATCGTAAGTTGAAATTACATTTACATTAGCAACATATATATGCGAGTGATGAAAGCATAGCGTCTATATTGGGCCACGCATGCTTCAATCTAAAACCATGACGTGATGTAAAAATAGCAGCACGATCACTTTGTGGAGATGACCTTTCTCAAGAATTCTAAATGGGAATTGTGTCTTGACATTCACGCCGTAGAGAAGGCGTCATTTTCATTTGTGAACTGTGTAATTAATGCAAGGACTATTTACAGACAAAATAAAGAATGCCTCCAACATCACATTGCTCGCACTCATGCTGCTGGCAGTTTACTCTCACTACATGGTGAGCGATCCATTTGAACGGTCGGGACCAGCGCTGGTCTTTACCTTCATGCTTGGAGGAAGATTAGTGGTTTGGTATCAAGTACGTTGAATTTTGTGTGATCAAGACTGGAGAAATGATTGAATTCTGTGTTTCTAGACAAGCCGACGAGAAGCTGAAGTGGCTGCCGCAGCCGAAGCACACGCCAACGGACTCAAACAGGAATAAATGCATCCAACCAACACATCATCGCTAAATATTATTTATGATTTGAAACTTTTTGATCGCCCAACCTCAACCGTCGCTTTTCATTTTATTTGTTGTATTCGTTTTTAAGTTGAACCAAAATGTAAAAGACCAAAACCCCTCACCTAGACAATCGATTTTTAATTGTCACACAAAAGGGATAATAATTTTAAATGGGCATCGATGTCCCACAAAAATTTACTAAACATAACATTTTTTACTTTTGATGACGAACTTCTAACTATTTGCTTGGTTTTTTTAATATCTCAATTATTTATCTTATTTTTTCTTTAAAGATGTAAATAATAAAAATGAAGTCGTTCTTCAATTTTTATAATTAATTATTTAAAGATAAATTGCAATCTGTGAATTGACAACTGATGAGGAGACTGCAGTTTTTTCTTAATAAATAATGTCAGAGTATTTGCTCAACAAGCTGAATATGAATTGTATGTATATTCCAATTATGTTTTCTTGATGATATCAGTAAATGGTTACAAGAATAATCCCTTTTCTTCATATATCATTATATTTTATCTCTTTATCAAATTTCCTTTTTACAAACAAAGAAATTAGCAAATATTAGATTTAATTAGAACTTATGAGAAAATTATTAAACAACAAAATATTACATAAAAGTAAATATTAATATAATCTTTACCGCACGAACACACTTAAATTGAATTATTCGAAGAAAAAAAATTACATGACAATTTTAAATTAAAATTCTGAATATACTTAATAAACAACGATACGCGTTTATTGTATATGTTTAAACCAAATACACATGTTTATCAATTTTAATTATATACCAACACAAACAGGTTGGGAAAAAACTACACAAAACAAATCAGAATTCAATAAAAATTATTGAAAAATCCAATCATTTAATATACCGTTAAGACCTTTTATCCTTTAGGTTTTGATAGAAAAACATACTCTCACAATCTTCATTACTCAAGTAACAAGTTACAGCCAACTTTGTAATAAGTAATTTAATATGTTTAATTAAGATAAAATTATAGTTAATTTGACATGACAATGCACGTACATTTATGTCCGCAAACTTTTAATAAAAATTATATAAATTATTAATAAAAAGAATGCCACCATTTAAATTAAATGAACATATCTATGGTTTCCATCTCATGATTTTTAATCCAAGGAGTAATTCTTAAATATAAAATATGATCAGTTTACTAACCTTCTGAAGTTATCAAATAGTGCCACCTAATTTATTCCATCGTTGATTTATATAATTTCCATCTACAAGATTCAACAAATCATGCGCCTACATTAAGGAAACAATTGGAAATTAATAAACGAATTTAGGGTACGAATAATTTAGTAAATAATTAATTACCACTCTATTCTACTTGAAATTCATTTCCAATGTCAACATTTTAACAACAAGTCCTAAATTCTGTCCAACCCATTGTGGATACTCCCACATGCACGTGTAGTATGTGAGCATCTCCTTGCGCGAGGAATGTGCAATGTTTTGCATAACATTCACCTTTACGGGATATTCATTTTCATAAGCCCCAGTCATTTCGTTTACAAACTTAAGAATGGAATCTATTTTAAGTGTCCTGAGCAAAACGTCCTCCTTGTTAGTCATCAGCTGTTTCAGCGCCATTAATTGTTTCAGGCACTTTTTTGAATTTACTAAAACATCTTCACAGACTGAAGTTACGAGTTTAAGGTTGTCGCATGGAAGCTGAAGCGTTTCTGGAAATTTAGTTTCTGTCGAGTCAAAGACTTTTCGCTTTACAGCTTCGATGTTGTAGCACTGAGCTGTTCCCTTTTTCTGTGCTACTTCCCATTTGTCATGATTATCTATGAGACTGCGAATGATTACAAAACATCTCTGTCGAACGCCGGTAGGATCATTTGTTGATTTTGGACTGTCCACAACTAAAACAAAATACAGTTCAATTCAAAACTGACAGGCTTGTAGGAAGATAAAATGGATACTTACAACGAACCGGTGAAAATATGGATGACTGATCTGCTGTATTCAATGATAATGATTTGGGATTGTGGTTTTTAGCTTTCACTGGAGTTGTCGTCATTGTGTAATATTTGTTTTTAAGTTCGTTATCGTTCCAGTAATTTATATTTATTTTTCAATACAATAAAGAGTCTCAGCCTTTCGGTTTAAGTCCACATTTTTTAAGGTTATGATTAGTGAATTGATATATATATGAACAAATTTTATGTATCCCAACTTTATAAAATATATATGTACATTAAAATTGATGGAATGAAAAATACCAAAACAAACTTTTTGGAGTTTAAGTGCTTTTAATAAAATATAACAATATTGGTTACACCAAAATATAGAATAAAATTAGTAGACAACATAAATTTATTATAATACAGAGCTACTCTTGCATTTCTAATTATAGCAGTTACCAAGCAGGATTATGAATAAACTCAATCATCTTGACCAGTTTGCAAAAGACGCAGTGCCTTCTGCAAATTGAAAATAGCCGTCTTGACGTCATCATACATAAGTGAGCTACCGGCCCACTTGCAATATTTTTGGGCTTTTGTCATTTGTTCTGGTGACAACGGCACAATCTCTGCCACTGTCGGCTGTACATATCCAACCTGTTTGTTCTCATCGAATGGCTCAAAACCCCCCGGATTACCTTTTGGCTCAACAGGAGGGCTTGGTAAACGCGATGGCAGAAATACTTCCGGATCTGATGGTGGTGGTGGATCAGCACCAGGTTGTGGGGTCGGCACAGTTGGTGTTGCTGGAGGGTCAAACCCATATTTAAGCTGTATATCAGCTGGAGTTCCACCCACTGCACCCTCTTCATTGTTTTGTGCATCCCCGCCAACGGCTTCGTCTTCGTTTTCATTGGCCATTGGTCCAGATATTGGAATTTCACCATTTTTAAGGCAATTGTGAATGTAGGCTGCCTTCCACTTGGCGTATTTGCGATTGTGCTGAGCCTCCTCGGTCAGTTCGCCAAATGTTAGAAGAACATCATATATCATTCCAGCCGTGTAAAATGCTTTGACAACATTCCTAAAATAACATCAATTAATAATAAAAAAGTAAAATAAATACGGATAAATTTACTTGTTAAAGTTTGCCTCCCGATCTTGTTTGTCTGCGTACAAAAATAATTTTAATGCGTAATTGTCCAAATAGGCTTGAGCGGCCACTTCATTGGTTATTGACTCGTTTTCGGAATGTTCTTTTTTCTGCGTCTCCAGAAAATCCATGATGGCTAAAACACAAGACATTTAACAAAAATCGATTTTAATAAAGACGAATCTCACCTAATAGCATCTTGGTTTCATCAGGCTGCTGGGTCGAGAGTTTGAGACCCATCTGCAATGCATAAAGGCGTGACCAATACGCAACAACGGGATCTCTGCCATCATGCTCCTGGCCAATCTTCAAATAATGGTGAATCTGCTTTAGTGATGCAGGAACATCTGGGAAGGTTACTGCCATCGTTGAACAAATATTTTTCTATAAAATGGAAGTTTCCAGTTGTTTATGAGGATTAAAATCTTTTCTATACTCTTCACTTGATTTTTTTTTGTGATGACAAATTTTTGTGATTTTACATATTTCTGTTGTGGGCTTTTTATTTAAATGTTCCAAAAGATCCCCTCCAAAATTACCGAGGATATTTTTTTAGTACAACACTGACGTTTGTCAGATTCTGCGGGCATGTGCGGCTGTCAAATTATAAAATATTTTTAAATTGTGCAAAATGTCTTTAATTCAATCTCGCATTTTAAATATTCTAAATAGAATAAATGTTAAACAATTAATCCCAGCCTCATTTATTCACACAACGCCTCCAGCAGAAGCTGGTTACACACCAAATACAGGACCACGACGTTTTATTGAAAATAATAAGAAAACTTTCCCTATTCAGGAGGATGGAGAAGAACCACGACCGGCGGTAAGAATTCATAATAAGTAAAAACTGTTTTTTATTGTTAATAAAATTACTTTGATTTTGTAGTTTGTATGCCACATGAAGACAAATATTAAATACAGTCCCGAAAAGATGTGGTATGTTGCTTCTCTGGTTCGTGGTATGACCGTCGATGAGGCTGTCCGCCAATTAGGATTCGTATTAAAAAAAGGAGCCACTGCAGCCAAGCAAGTTATAGAGGAAGCCCAGGAAATGGCTGTAAAACGACACAACGTCGAATACAAAAGCAATCTGTGGGTAGCTGAATCTTTTGTGGGAAAGGGCAAAATCTTCAAGGGTATGAGACGACACGCGCGTTGCAGGGCCGGTCGAGTTGAATACAAGTATTGTCATTATTTTGTGCGATTGGAGGAGGGAAAACCACCAAAGGATTATTATGGCAAAAACGTGACGCCGGAACAACAATTAGATGGCTGGGTACAGCAAATGAGAAACAGAAAGGTTACCAGTTCATTGTAATCCGTTAACAAAAAACAAACAATAAGGTAGAAATAAAATTAATTAAAACAAAGTTGTTCATTACTATTTCATTTACCGATTATTTTAAATAAATTATCAATTTTTATTTATCACAAAATTACACATTTCAATTTTTCACAAAAAAGGAAACTTAAAAACAAATAACACAAAATGAAGTTATGTTTTCAATACATAGTTTACAATAATTTATGCTGCAGAATTGTGTTTCATTTTTTTTTTTTGGCTCACCTGGAAAGGGGCACTACTTTTTGTTTTACGTTTTACTTATTCTCCCAACGTCTAGCGATAAAATCATGGGTTTCCTTAAGATTTGTGCTTGTTGCGGATGTTGCCGCATGCTCATGATGCTCCTGCATACAATCCAGATTACCGAAATAGTCCTGCGTCCCACCGACAGTGTGTCGCCGTTTTATCGACCGATTTGTGTAGCGCCGACTCTTTGTATCCTGAATCTGGCGTTTCTTGTTAATATTTTTATCGGTTTTCTCGTCCTTCGTCAAATAGAATCTGTGGGCATTGCCGAAACGTCCGTTGGTGTGACCACCATTGCCACTCACATTACCAACGCCGCCACCATTAGCATTGTTGTACATGACATTTGTCGCACCGCCGCAACAGCACTCAAGCCTGTGGTGACTCTTGTAGTTAAGGGATAACGATCGATTCAATTTGATGGCCTTCTTCTCTAGATTGGTGAGGATGCGATTCACCTCAAGCAGCACCTCGGTGTCCAGCTTAATGTTCTCAATTGGCTTCGGCTTGGTGTAGCTGGTCGTCGAGCCGTCAGTCTCATCAGATGATACGTTTCCTTGATTGTCTGTCGTCGTTGTATTTGTTGTTTCTGGTTGTTTGGTGTTGTTAAGCCTCTTACGATTTTTAGATTGGATCAGCACACGATCCGGCGATTCGTCAGCAAACGGAATGTTCTCTGATATTGTGAGTGGGTGCGGTTGTTGCTCCTTGATGCTTGCCATCGTTGATTGTGGTGGCTCGTCCAGGTCATTACTGTCCAGTGGCAGACGCAGTGATCGCAAACGATTTTCAAAAGCCACAGTAACTCCGGCCAGTGACATTGATCCACAATCTGGCGGCAGACTTTCGTGTGTGTCATCGTCCAGTTGTTCACTGTGAATTGGATTTCCGTCATTCAGCTTGAAGTGTGGCTGTTCTTTCATTGTTTTTGGAATGGTGTTTGAAAGGAATTGCTGCTTGGCAGCGTTTGTCGATGATTTGGTCGAAGTGGTTGCTGCTGGAGTTAGTTCTTTTGACTCGGTCGACTGTTTTTATAATAAAAAAATAAAAACGGAATTGAAATCAAAAAATACTTTGCATTATCTGAAGATTACACTTACAGTACTCGAATCAAGAGACAACGTATCCAATGTCAATGAGGAGATGTGACTCTTTCTTTGATATGTTGTTGACTTTTTAATCTTCCTACTTGTCACAGCTATGAAATTCTCAAAACGGGAAGCTGATTCACGATGCTCCCGATGTACTGTAATCACAAAAAATTAAATGATTTGATGTTTGAATCTAACGCCATTAAGAAACTTACACTCGATTTTTTGCACATTATCCAGAAGCGTGTTAGTACGCACTTCCGTGGTGTTGTCTTCGACGACGCTTTCAATATTAAGAGGCATCGGCGCATTTTCAAAGAAATAGTTGTACTGAAATGCATTAAATGTTAATTAGCAATACTTTGAGACAAAATAAAATTTTAAACTTACATGCAGAACAAGAATCTCAACAATTCTGCACTGATGCTTCATGTCTTTGACGGCAGTCTCCAATGTCTCTGTGGACGATTTAACAACCGACGGGCCAAACACGATCGCCAAATTCTTTGGCTCCATTAAGTTGACCTCACAGTTGCAGCTGATGCGGTACAAGTGTCGCATAAGATGTTTCAGCGTTTCGTATGAATGCGGCGGCAGACGAATCAGCAACGATCGAATTTCATTGAATCGTTTGCGTCCCGTCTCTTTGTCTGCCTGTATAAAATAGTTGTACATGTCTTTTGGCAGCAAGCCATCGGGAAGACTGCGAATGAACAACTTGAGTAAGCTAGATACAACATTGACATCTTCCCAACGTGGATCGCGAAGTGTTTGCTCATCAAAACCTTTGTTGACTTGCTCAGTTAGTGCTGAGATTGCTGCCGTGTTGCCAGGAATCCGATAAATGCCAACAATGCCCAGACCGCGTGATTCCACGATGTCGGTGCACAGAGCTATCAGCTGAGGTACGTATTTATTTTCCGCCGACTGTAATGGAAATTGTACATAAAGTAATAACATTTAAAAAAAAGAATATAATAAACTTACCGGTGGACAATGAATAAGATTTACACCAATAGAAGCGCCTTCGGGCAGCTCAACAACATGTGCCTGATGCCCACTCGACTGTTGTCCATGAAATTTGGGCAGCTTTATAATATCCTTCCAGAAACGTGACTTTGGTGAGCTTAGCTCTTTGTCAATGTACTCGCCACCGCTACCATTGGCCAATGTCGTCCCACTCCCAGTACTCGTCATCACAGGATGTGGTGGCTTACGACTTTTCGATACTGGCGAATGTGCCGGTGGTCCACGTGCTCCCCCAATACTATACTTGCGAATGGAACGTGCCAGCGATGATGACGACGATGAGCCGCCAGCCGACGCCTCCACGTTGAACACCTCTGCCTGATCCGTTTGAATGCGTTGCGTGGCGGCAACCCGTTGCGGTTCAGCCGACTGGAATGTGGTTTTGTGCAGCAGTTCCTGGGCAGAGCGAAATAATTTCATATTACTAAGTTTTGGTTTGCGCCACACAAGCATTTGCTGACGTTCGACTGCACACACATAACCGCGGTAGAGGTTTGCGATTAGCGCGTAGCCGGAGTCGCGGTAGAAACGGGCCGCTATATTTTGGTCACTGGCGGACAACACATCTGATTCCATTTGGATAGATGTAATTGTAACGATATTTTGATAGATGATTTATTTTTCACGATTCAATACTTTGTTTGGTTGCTCTTTAAAACGTTAGTTGTAAATTATAAAATTGATAATTGTTAGGTGTTATCATTTAATTATTGATAACACTTTCGTACAACTAGGTGGAGATCGTCCCTGAACGTTTATTGTAATCAATAACAGAAAAGAAACACAAAGAGATTATTGAGGGGACAAAATCACAGCGCTTAAGTCGGAATTTTAAGTATGTACTTGATTTTTAACGACAATAATGCCGGCTTACATACGTTTTGAGTTGGGTCACAGATTTTGATCTTTGACCTCGATCATCTTTGAAGTGTTGTGTTGCGTCTTAATAACAACATATTATTGAAACATAAGCGATAGCGTGTGGAGGGTAAAGCATTATGTTTTCATAACTCAATTACAGTGGAGAAAAATAGTAAATTATTCCATATTAAATAATGTTTATAATCAAAACTCAATTTTAATCATTGATAATAAGCGCTTCGTTACCCAACTTTCATTGACAGCTCAAGACTACCGCGCACCTCAAATCAACGTCAATGAATGATAAGATTAAGTTTAATCAATTGTCTTTACATAGATTTGTTCATATCTCGTTGAATAAAAGCATAAAGCAAAATGTTGAGGGAAAAAACGTTTGAGTCAGTATTAGTGGCTAACACTATATTAATTTTATCAAATCTTGCTGATTGATTTGTAGCTTTAACAAACAAGAAACCAACCTTTTGGGTATTAAAACGATTAAAGGCATCCAGCCAAAGTTTCATTTTGTGCAAATCATTGGCCTGTATTAACATTTCAATGATTGGATTGCCAGCCTCCGGAGACTCTTTGCTGTTGGCCGCTGTTGTCGCATTGCCGGCACTGCCTCCAGACGCAGTCAGCGGCTGCAAGCGACGTGACGTCAATTTGAATGTGTACTTGCGTTTTGTGAAGTTACCCTCCGACGTGTTAGTGGTAGTCAGATCAATCACCGGCAGCTCAGAATTCTGCAAGAGAAAAGCTTTAGAGAGACTGTCTCGACTAAAACTGAACCGTTTGCCAATTACTTGAGACTTTTCGTCGCCGGGTGAGTGCAAGTACAGCATTTGGCCGCGTATTTCTGCCCAAACAGTCTTCCATGAGCGGTCAGCCGATTTCTAGAAAAGTTTTGCTGTAGTAATCGTTTTTCGTTAGATGAATTCACAAATCTCAACATACCTTTCCTTTGATTACAGTAAACTTAACACATAATTCGCCATCCATTGAAGCAAGGTGGTCATCGCCTTTGGGAGGATGAGACTCATCACTGGAAACAAACAAAATAAGCACACAATTCATCAGGGAATGTTCGAATGTTGAAATAACAAAAATGAAGTAAAACGAAGCAGCGAAAGTTTGTGCACTCGCTTGGATAGGCTTCATGAATAACAATAATTACTGAAATCAATTGTTAACGGTTTCCACATACTTTTCTTTGCCAGGTTTGCTTTGTGGGGAGTGATTACTTTCCACCACAATTTTGTTGAAATCAGCACCGAATTCGAGCGCATTCTCCGTGTCAGTGGCACGTAGATATGAGATTCGCCTCATTTTCTTTTCATCTTCTTCATTGAGAGTGGAGGTGCCTGTTGTCTTAGTACCGCTGCTGGAGCGATCAGATGCCGGCGAGCAGGCTGATGCATCTTTTGTAAATATTTTTGTGGGTTTGTGCCTTTTAAAATGCAGCAAATTTTCTAAAAAAAAAAACAAAAAACCATCATCAAAAATGTTGAAACAAAAGAACTGGTTATTCTTACCGTTGATGAATGCATTTCGATTTTCGTTGTGACGCCCATCCTCATCCACGACGCCAAAATCATCAATATCAATTGGATCTGGATGAGTGTGAACTATGCGATTTTGTGCGCAAATATTCGCTGAATCGGCGGACAACGAGCGCACTCTGGCAACAGATGACCGACGCACTCCCAAACTATTGCCACCAACACCACCATCTGAGTGATCTGATGACGCCGAATCGATGCTGCCCGAGTGGCTGTTGTTCGCCGACATTGTGCGCCAATAGTTAAATTCGGCACGCGTCTCAAACTCTTGCCGCCGCAACGAGACATTGGAGCGTGAGTTTTTCGCATGCAGTCGACTCAGTTCGCTGCGATACAGTTGTGTCTTAGCTGCCGCATCACCTGGCGCAATAGATTCAAATTGTTTTGTGCGTTCATAGACCAGCTGTCCCTGCACCAGAGGCGTAGGACTCAGTTGTTCGCGACTGCCACCGCCTCCGCTATGGTATTTGGGCTCATTCACAGCCATTGGAATGTTCAGATAGCGCGGCTGGGCGGCGATCTGCTGATGCGACAGCGTCGATGAGGGCGATGAGTCGTGTGACGATGCGTCGTGTGATGATGATGTGGCCGCGGCCGATGAGTGTGACTGTTGCGGTGGCCACACTGATTTGAGCATGCGATTTGGACGTGAATAGAATTCACGTGGTTGCAATGTGCCCGGATCAGTTTTGTTAACCCACGTGTTGGCCGGCGGGAAATTACTGTTGCTGGGTGGTGACTTAAGGAATTGCTCTTTCTGTTCGAGATTCTTGCGAAATCGTGACATTACGACGCTGTCGTAGAGATTCTCGTCATTGTAGTCGCCAACACCATTGTTGTTGGCAGATTCGTTGTAACGTTGTGATGAGTGATGCTGTTGTGTGTCCAAATGACGTGATTGTGATTGATGTCGGCCGGCAGACTTTTCAGTCCTTCGTTCGTCGGCTACCAACAGAATAGGAACGTTGGACCGACGTGCACCCACACCCGTTGTCGTCGGCAGCTCATCGTGTTTGCTGCCAGACGGTGAGACTATTTGTTGTGGTTTATCTATTCCTAATTTTTGGGGCCGCGTATTTGTTTCCGGATTGTGGGCAGTATCTGCGAAAAACTGCTGCAGAATGTCGCATTCTTTGGGCACCACTTGCAGCACTATGTTTGGCGTTTGTTTAATAACCTCGACAATTTTACTGTACTGCGTCCCGGCAACGGAGACACCGTTCACCGATAGCAAACGATCGCCGGTCTTTAGGCCAGCCATGTGTGCGGCACCGTACTGACGTATTTCCTTGACAAAAACCGTGTCCATTGGCTGTCGCAAGCACACATCCGAACCACCGGCTGAGGCGCGCGCCTCTTCATCCGGCGGATAGACGATGAAGTGGCGCAACGTGAAGCCGAAGCCGATATCTTGCTGGCGGTGCAGCACCACTTGCTTGGGCTGAATTATCTAAACAGCAGGGATGGAAATGAATACGTTTAGTGTTGTCATATATGTATTGAAAAAAAATAGTAATTTACCCGATATTCGTTGCCTGTGCCTGTTGTTGATGATTTCGTTGCAATCCAAACAGTCTCGTCTTTGTGTTCGTCCATATTCACAGCTGGAAGCACACAACAGACCAAATGAATTCAACTGAATAAAAGAGATGCCTTATATTTAACATAACAAATCTCTTGGAAAAAGCCAATTTATCAATTTGGGGTGAGAAATAAATTACATGAACGTATGTGATATTTGTGGTAGGCACAATATCGGCTGTTGTGCTCAGGGACGCGCACACCGACCGAAAATTTATCGCTCATCAACGTTGCGACGCAACGCGACGGTGCGGCGTGTGATGTGTCGGTTCACTCTCCAAGATACCCACAATATTAACTTATTATGACACGAAAAACAGTTTTGTAGCGAGATTATCAGATGCGATAGTGAATGCTTTTTTTTTTGGACGAACACATTTCTGATAAGAAATGCTAATAAGGCTGAGTGGCGAGAACGTCCGCCATTCGAATTTTCGGTATATGGAGGAGGAATCGTTATACTGGTTGCATTGTTACGTGGATGTTTAGTTGGATTGGTTGCGCGTCTCATTTCAGTAATTACAATTATTTATGCTTCGTAGGAACTGCCGACAGTGACGCTTCCGCAAAATGACCACCCAAGCGGCACTGCACAGAGCTAATTTTTTGCAATGAAATCGAAAACAAAGAATGTGGCTTATGTACATCAATTTCTAATTTTCACGTGTTTGATGATCGAACATAATGTTTGTTTTGTAATCCGAGCTAAAACATACAATTCTGGGGAAATTAGTAGACACATCAGATGTTAAATATGAAATGGATGGATTTTTTTGCAAAGCTTTTTAAAAATACATTTCTTGATAAATAAAATGCATTCATTAAATTAAAAAAAAAACATGTGTTTATCACAAGAATGTATGGCGCCGACCTCGCAGTAATAAACTGTGATTGTGAAGAATAAAAATGTATAAAAAGATTTCAATGAGACACTGCACTGATAAACGTTTCAGCGATTCAAAAACAACTAATTCGTTACACATAATAATTACTAAAAAGCATTAAAATCGCACTTGCTATGCGCAAATTGATAAGAAATGCAGAAACATAATCCGGTCACATGAAATTGATTAAGTGGAAACTTCACATGCTGAATTGAAATTAAATAACCACTTCCTTCATTACGTATAGTTGCTGGGTATATTATTAAGTATTTCTTCTAAGTTTTTTGTCTCACTTCTAATTTACAAAAAAAAATAATGAAGCTTAAGAGAAGTTTCTGTTATTACTTGAGTCGTTTAAAGCTTAATGAGTGAAATCGGAAATAAAAACAGTAATCCCAACTTTTTACAACTTTTTCAAAAACTGACATACATTTGAAGCAGTTTACGTATTTTAAGGGTTTAACGTTTTTTAATTAGACAAAATGTGTCTTAAACAGCTAATTGGAATAATATTAAATTGGAATCAGCAATGAATGAGTTACGTTTGTTCTTCGTGATTTTAAAGACATACAAAAAGGAGTTTTACACATTTATTAGGGTCTAAATCTCTGAAGAACTGTTTCTCTGTTCACAATGTCAAACCACCGTACCACAAATTTCGAACAGGAACTTGTGTTATTACACCAGCCAAACATTAATGTCGCCCATAAACTGACGTGTATAGCTATAAATTAATTTACAGGTAAATAAAATATGGTCATGTATATATCTTAACTTTATTAATGAACTAAGAATGTACAGAACAAAATATCCATAACACACAAAAATGGTCATGTCAATTATGTTGGAGCTGTACAGAAACATGTAAAAGCGACCATTGTGCAATGTGCTGCTCATTGAATGCTTTTAAAAAGCATAAAGTACACTCATCACACATGCCAGTAAAATGTGTATCGTGCCGCATTAAACCTACACTTGAGTCTGTGTTTTTTTTTTTTCTTTAAAGAAAACCTGAAGGTACACTTTTGTATATGGAAGTGGTTTGAAGAGCTTATTAGGGGGGGTTCGTTTGTGAATAGTAGGCCTCCTTCTCTCTTGAGTCGGGACGAGTTCAAACAGCGTGCATGTCTCAATTGCAGGCGCATCACTTTCTGGAGGATGTCTTTTCTTTTAAAAGTTTTGAAAAGAACAAACAATTGTAAAAAGAAGATACTT
>JANSTS010007224.1:31249-45194 GCA_026546915.1 Sylvicola fuscatus
CGACTTGCTGGAAGGAGGTATATGGTTTGACCTTAAAAATTTCCCAACAATAATGTTAAGGAAAAAGGTTTGATTGGTGAGTATATGAGATTAAAATGCAGAAATGTCTGCAAAGAGAATATACAACAGAATTGATGCGTTGTTGTTAATATTCATTGAATTAATCACTCAGCTTAAAATATTATTCATATTTCCCAAAGTAATTAATACGAGTTTAATTAAAAGCCATGGACTTCAATTGGACTAAAGCGATAATGATCCACTGAATAAATTATCGCTGTTTACAAGGTTGTCTAATTCTGACTTGAATTATTTAACAAATAACAATACGAGGCAATGACAAGCTATCAAAAGTCATACACACATCTCGTCTGAACATTGGATTGTTGAGGACTGATCCATGCGCACAAGACCACATAACACCGCGCCACACCAAACAATAAAGAATTATTGCTTTTATTAGCTGACAAATAGTTTTATTAATTGGACGTTGGGTTACATAAAACTATTTATAGTCAAGTGCTCGCCAAAAGTATGATACTGCAACGAGCGACGAGCGACGCTGGCATCTGGTTCGGCATAGCAATTATGCTGAAACCAAATATGCGTATACATAGTCGGCATATGAAATGACAATATGTGTACATACTACATAGCTCCGGCGAATATGTGTACTTGAAGCGGCTCTGAATTTATTATGCATGTCTACCAGCCATAGCCGCCCGGCCAGTCACCACCACCACCGGCGTCGCCGCAGAGCTCGCCTGCCAATCATGGAATCAACAAAATGTCCACGAAGCTGACCTCTCCAAATTGTCAAAGCAGTCTCTATATAAAGTCACAATATGGACTTTTCAAGTTTATTTTCGCCTTCTTCCAGCGTGCGGTTGGCTGGCTTGGTTTTTTTTTTTCCTCTTTTTCGTGTTGACTTTTGTTGAATAGCGTAATTATAATTGGCATGATTATGCTCATGATGTTGATCACAATGGGCGCTGATGGAGCTGAGTAATTACTTTTTGTGCGCATAGTTTGTTGGTAAATGGTTTTGTCCAGCACACAAATGTACCATGGTGGCTGATGTGGCTGCAAAATACACCATCTGCAAGCCGGGTGGCCGAAAATGAGATGCGGCAGACGGACGACGCTGGACAGGTTGGCTGCGGACGGTGTGTGCGGTGTCATTGCAAAAAAATGAATTTGGCTTGGTGCAGATACCGCACGTGGAGGTCAATCAAACGGCTGAATAATTTATGAGCGGTTGCATAAGAGTTTGGGGTGGCAGGTTGACAAAGTCCCAGCAGCAGCGAAATAATCTTTAAATTGACTAATTCAGGTGCACCAAGTGAACAGAACCGGTTCCATTCTACTGTTTTAAAAACTGACACACTTGGAAATTACTACCATCATTATTACAAAATGATGCTAGAAGATATAAACAACGAAACCGTAACCAACAAGAGGCTAATGAGTCGCTACTCACTTATTGTGCTACTTTCAGCTTTGTAATGTACAAAAAAACGGCTCTGTAGCTGAGAAGGTCAGGCCTTTTCAACTCTTGTCATGATTTATTAATTGTAAATTTGTAGCAACATTAAGTGCAACATGCACGAGAATGCTTAACATAAAAAACAAGCGGTAGGGAGAGCAGGCCCAATACTTTATATACGTAAAACTTTAAATTGTGGCCTCCATTGGCTGACTTTTTGCCAATAACATTTACATTGCATGATTTCTTGTTCGACAATACCAAAAAATGGAAGTTTAAGTCAATCAAGTCTGTTTTTTTCATTTTAAATAATAAAAAACAATTGGTAAATTGTATGTATTTAAAGTTCAAAAAAAAAGAACAGTATCCATACGATATATGTTGCGTCTAAAAAGCACATGATATTCAGAGACTGGCTGTCTGACTGAGTGATCGATGCGAAGTATGAAAGTTGATGATGTCACAACAAAGTATGTACAGGAAAAACATTCTCATGGGTATTAAAACATACACAAAGGCTTGGTGGGCGTGTAATTGGTGGGACTGTCATTATTTAAAAACGTATATGCGAATCCTTAATGAGTTTAAAGAATTTAGCGACAACAACAAAAAAAACTGACTCAAGGAGTTTGACCCAATTTTTTGAGGGAAAAAAACTACTGTTACGTCGGGAAATATCTTTAAATAACAAGGAATGTTGACTTTCAGTGCGAGATCAATAATATAATATTTGCGGCGCACGTTCGTGAATCAGCGTCAACTTTTTAGGATAGGATGAGACGCACAAGCATTTGCATTTTTATTTATATATTTTTAGTTATCGAAAACAATAGCATTTAGCAACAACAAAAAAAAAAAGAAATAAGACAAAAACGCAATTGGCTACGTGCGTATACGCACGGATGAAGAAGACAATGGCAACATTGGTTGCATGTCAATCGACAACATGATTTTTTTTATAATCAAAATAATTAGGTTTATTGTCTTGACTTAAATCATATTGATTGTAGAGAGGGTTCAATCATAACTGTATTCCAAATGATTTTTTTTTTGAAATAAGATGTAAAAAATTTGAACTTGAAAATGATAAAGTAGGAATGTAAACAAGATTACTTTTTAATTTTTTTTTTGTTATTTCGCGAAGGTTCACACGGACTCGACTATTAATCAAAAAATTATCAAGGTCACACAATCAAAATTCAAATTGAATGCTCAACAAAAATAAAAATGTCTGTAATTCAAGTAAATCATGTCTGAATAGAAAAGTATAAATTACAAATCCTTAAAAATCTGACGCCAAATAAATTGTACTCAAAATGTCTCATATTGCCGATTGAGGAGGGTTGGCGGCACCCGTTTAATCCCTCGACACGATCGATATCAATTTAAAATCAATAGTCACATAAGCCGATAATGAGATAATCCGGAAAGTGTAGTGGATTGGTGCTTTCATTTTCGTATCGACAGGAGGAGACGAAGCGGCCCGGCCAGCTTGAAGCGAGCGAAAACCGCGCATAAACAACACTCCACCGTCCACACCGGTTCGGTGCCCTGAGGATTAATTGAAAACTAGACTTTATAGCCGTAGCCTCTCTGCACACAACATAATATGTATTTTATGCTTATGTATATTGGAATGAATGCGCGCATGCAAAGTGAAAGGGCGAGAAGCAGGCATTGAATAAATATAAACTTTATAAATTGCAAAGCAATTCATCTTATTCGCTGTTGTTGGTGTCGAACTTTACGTTGGTAGTTGGGATGTTGGCGCGGGGGGATGGGAATTCATTGATGCCATTTAACTGGCAACTTTGTTACTTTTTTTTTTGGAACTCACTTGTTGATTTACGCCAGGCGGCTGAGGCATTGACGATTGACCCAACTCACATACACACACTTCAACGATTAATTACAATTAATTTGAATTTTTTTTTTTTGTTTAATTTTGCAGTGCTGAAAATTGCTCAGCAACTCACATACGCGCCTCTGGATTGGCTAAACCAGCCAATGCACATCGTTCGGCCTTTGGCGCACACAAACAACCAGCTTTGATTGATATTCCTTGCAATTTGTAGATTAACATATTTTCAGCAGATTCTACTGGCAGCCGCGCAATTCACTGCGTGTGCCAGGTGCCACAGCGGTGGAAATTCCGATTTTATTTCACCCACCGACGACACTTTTTGGCAGTGCCACTAGTTTTCATGAAAATGTAATTACTTTATTCTTGCTTGCGCTTAAACCGCCGCCGCGCGCGCGAGAAATTTCGCCCGCCTCGAAATGTATGCGTCGCCGTGTATGCACTCGCACGGACTACTCGATCGATTGCTTTTCTTTTGTTTTCGTTGTTTTTTTTTTGTGTATGGTAGTTGGGGAAGGGAAGGAGGTGTTTTGACGGTTTCCAATATTCAATTGCTGAAGCAAGTTTCTTACTTCAGACAAACACTCACATTGCTTTTATGATGATTATGTGTGGAAGAAACAATTTACGTATTGTTTACGGAACTTAAACTATTTTTAACACCATTTTTATGCACTTATTAAGTCGACGCACTGTCAAGAAAAACCAACTATAGATGCAGCGAAGAAATGAAGACTGAGGATGGCGCTGGCGGCTGTGGACTGCTTACTTGACAACTGCTCTGAGAATTTTGTAGATTTATATATTATTTTGACTGAAACTTTTTAGTACTACAAAATCTCTAAGGCGATGGCAGCGACATTTGTGTATTTTTGAATTACTACATAAGAATTTAATTATTTTAATTGAAGTGGCTTAACGAAATTCATTTAAAACTGTTTAAAACAATCTTTTCTAGTCAATTAGTTTATTTAAATAGTTAAATAATCGTACAAATGGTTTAACACGACAAAATAGTAAGTCATATTAAATATTGGTCAAATTCAAACTTTAAACTTATTAAGATTTTTTGATACCAATTTCTATAAAATGTCTTAAAAAATTATCGCTAAATATTTAAACAGATAATGAAATTTATAAAAAAAAACACTTTCATATAAGTTTATTTTCTTATAAGAACTTCTTCACTACATAAAAGTATTGTTGGCAACACTGTATCTCCATTCTCCATGTGCACTGAGCTCAGGCTGACATAACAAACGTCAGATGTTTACCAATGTTTTTTTTTTAATTTTGTTTATAATAAATTTTTTTAAATGGAACCTAAATTAAATGATTCTTCACTCGCGACGCTTAGAAGTCAATTCTTATGTTGCAGACCTATATCACAAATGAACCTGCCGGTATAATAAAATTAGAATAAACATATTTTTACAACAATCTTAAAGTTTCATATTTTAGGATCTTGTAAAGGACATCACATGGAATGAACAAGAATATCTCATAAACAACACCGTTAATTGTGACTTAGTAAAACAGTATCCAATAAAGAACTCTTTTCAAATACAATTCATCAAAAGCCTGATCAATGAAATCGAGCGGCAGCAACTTGAAGTTCACGACAAGCTGTATGAGATGCTTTGTGACCAGTACAAACAGATTGAATCCGACGAGTTTTGTTACAAAAATTATCAATTCAGCAACTGCCCTGGAATAATAACTATGAAAGAGACTAAGAGCATAATTTCATCCGGAACCACTGGCCTTTGTTCCTGGCAAGCATCAACAGCATTGGCACAATACGCACTGGATCATCAGGAGCAATTTTGTGGCAAACATATCGTCGAACTTGGAGCTGGAACTGGTTTGACAGGAATCAGTTTAGCCAAATTTTGTCAGCCAATGTCCGTGACTGTAACTGATGGTGACTCCAATGTTCTGTCACTGATGAAACAAAATATTGCAATAAACTGTCTGGATGAGGAGTCAATTGAGTGCACGGAGTTTAATTGGGCTGATGTTGAATCGGCCAGTCTTAAATTTGTTCCAGATATTTTACTCGCAGCTGATGTCATTTATGATCCTTTTCTGTTTCCTCTTCTGATTGACGCGATTAAACATTCGTTTGCATTAGCTGGCAACAAGTGTTGGATGCTGTTAGCGGCTACTCTTCGAAATCAGGATACTTTTGATATGTTTTTGAAACAAATTGGTAATTTAAACTTCATATACATTTAGCATATCGATATAGGACTAAATATTTTCTTCATCTTTCAGTCGCATCACAATTTTCTATATCTTTAGTGAAAGAAATCGAATCACATCAGTTGCTTAAGGACGACGGAATACCAGTTCGGATCATGATGATTACAAGAGACGCCTCAAGTTAGCATTCAATTAGTTTTATGATTAATTATATTATGAAGACGGATTTACTTACTGTTAATAAAATATATGTATGTAATATGCTTGAAAATTTTTGCGCTTTATCGTCAAATTTTAAAGCCGTGGCGGCGCCTAAAGTAATAAGCAAGGAAATTGATTGTGAAACGCCGACAATCGGTCTCAATTTAAGTGGCCAGTCACGCCCTTAGGGTTCTTTTCCATTCTTTAAGTATTCTTCACTTTTTGCACGTATCAACTTTTAGGTTTCTTCACATATTCGTGGAAGTCAATCATTTCTCTTTATAACATATGTAAAGAGATAAAATGCAGTTAACATCAAGATCATGGACGATTAAATTGAAGTGTACTAACCCAAAGATGAAAGATCGTTTACACTTAAAGTTGGAGCTGCATTTTCGCGGCTAATCAAATTTGTTTTTTGGTAAAAAATATTTTCAGTCACCGTTAGGAGTCTTGCATTTTATTTATATAAAAAACAATTGGTTTTGAATATACAAATTTGTAAATAAGCATTCTTGACTTAAGTATTTACACTCCATAAATTCCATTATTTAGTATTCATACGGCCATAAAGTTAGTTCATTTTGTTTAAGAGTATCTTCTTATTCAAAATGTGCGTTTAATATTCATTAAAATCGAAAAGAAAAAACCGTTGAGTTTGGAAGCGCACATTTGTATTCCATTCGAGTGGCGTTCAGAAGTACAAGAAGCCAAATTGTACGAGTGTATAACGTTCTTATTTACTTCATTGAGTGTTTTCTTTGCAGTAGGTGCTTCCATATACACAATTGAGTGATAAAGATTTATTAAACTACAGTGGAACGTAAACAGTAGTCCAGAAATTGCAGATCGTGTGTATTACCAAAAAGAACATCGAAATTGATATTGCTGCAGATACGAGGTAACAGATTACATAAGTGAAGTAGGAGTAAAACAATTCTGGAAAGTACCCATGCAATCATCGATCAATGTACATCGAAGTCAAATACAATGTTGCTCAAATTCATTCTTCTGGCTCTGATTGCAGATCATTGCTCTTTTTGCTTGTTCTTTATATGTTTATTTGATTCCTCATATATAATTTGCAAAAGACTTTATAACAATTTTTGATAATCAATTTCAAATGCATAAGTTAAAATTTTACTCGCTCGGAATGTTAAATGAAGATTCAATTCACATATACTCGATTGAATGACATTCAATTAAGATGTCCGTTAAATTAATTAAGAATTCTTGATTCGTTTCGGATTCTAATTTAGTTGTTTCTTACGTCAATGAGTATATTGAAAATATGAAGTGAATAATTTACATTCACATTTCATTGATATCATCATTGATATGTTAATGCAAATTCCTTCAATTTCATTTAAAACTTTTCTTTTAAATCAACAAGATTCTGCGTTACTTAAAGAAAAATATTAAAACGGTTTACTCGTATTTAAAGTTGTGCAAAATATTGATATTTCTCGGAAAACTTCTTTAAATAAGATATAAATTGTGCTGAAAATAATTGAATTTAGTGATATTATCTTTCCACAATTTCTCATTTACATTAAATATCATTTAAAATTCAAAGAAAATTGTTAGTAAAATACTATACAGAGGCAGTATTATATTGAAGAAAAAAAAACAACTTGAACCTGACCTTCAAAATGGAAAACCTAATTTTATTATAGAGTTGTATATTTGTACAGAAAACTATTAAATTCATATCAGATCTTCCGTCTAATTGAAAAGAAAACTTTCAAAAATTTGAATGTCCAGATACTACTAATATCAGTAATTGCTAAGCGCTAATAGTTAACCACCAGATAAAGAAAAGTCGTATATTCAAATGCCGATTGTCTTTAAATTCTATAATTAAATCCTTAAGATCTATATTGATTTCGTTCGATGTTAATGAACTGTGAGAGATTTTCAATAGGCCTTGATTTTGTTTAGTGGTCGAGTCGCTTACATTCGCTAAATCTCTAATAAAGTGAATAGAAGAGTATTGCAATTCAAGTAAACAAGTTGTCTTTTAAACAAAAGAATTATACTTTTTTATAATTATTTAAAAAAAGGAACACCCTGTTGCGACATTACGCAATAAGTACAGACAATTTACCGTTATGCCAAATCCTTTACCATGCTTAATTCTACAGTGGAAAGAGGAGTAGGTGTAATCTTCTTTACTCTTCCTGCACACACGCGAATGCAATAATTGAATGCAGACAACATAAATTTGGCCCTGATATTACTGGAAGCTATTTTTTTTCCACGAATTAGAAGAGTTTCGGCTGATCAGTTTTTATTCCCCAACTCAATTTATTTTACTTTTGTAGTATGGGAGGCAAGTTTTTTTTTGGAAATTACGTTTAGTTGTTAAGGTACAGCGATTGTGAAATGTGTTGTTAAGAGTTACTCCTAAAATAAAAAATTGTATAGATTTGGCATAATAAAAATAAAAATAATTTAAGTACGATTAATGATTGATGTCTCGCGTTCAAAGAAAATTGTGATTAACAATAATTTGGTTTAAAGAAAATAAGTGAGAATAATATTATAAATAACAAAAAGTATAATAACTTCAGTTGCTCACTAGATCATTCTCTTTAAATCATTTTAATATGGTGTGCTGATAAAAAGTAAGTAAAAAAGATTCGTAAAATTTTAAATTATATTATTATTTATAAACATTAAAAAAGTTTTAAAGGTTGCTAATCAAATAAGTTTTTCCCTTAATTAGTTGTATCTAATCTTGATTTATTTACATCCCAATTGTTGAGTGAAAGTAGACCAAGTCAAATGCATTTAATGTTAAATCACGCATGTGATCTTGGCTTTTTGTCAAAAACGCTTTAAGAAATTGGAACAGCTTGATTAGAATGCGTTTGGCAAGATTATCACTGTACTTTGCTTGCAACTTTTACTATTTCAACTTAATATTTAAGTTTCTCCGAAGTTTTCTCTAAAAGTCTGCTACTAAATTCGTGTGTTTCAAGAAAAAGCTTAGTACATATTTAAATATTGTTTATACAGAATGCATTATCCAAAGTTCTTTTAAATAATTCATTCTTTACACAGTTTTTTCTTTATGCATTCTTTCGAGACGCGTTTATTTAGAAAATCATTACTATGTGTACGTTTCGTATACGGTTTTTGTTATTTTTGTTGAAAACAATCATCACATCTCATCTCTAATTAACATCTACGTGCTGGTTGCCTTAAGAAAGTACAAACGTCTCAGCGTCAACGTGCAACTTCAAGACGTGTCATCCATGGCAAAGCCAGCTTATTCAGCGGAACTTTGTAAAGTGCGTTAAAAGTTTAAACAATTTGATAAATACACACAAACACCTTTGAGAAATGTCCAAACAAAAACTTCAGAAAAACGTTTGCATTTGCTTCTTCTTTCTTATTTCCTTAGAATTAAATAAATCAACAAAGACGTCGTACACGGCTTTTACTTTCCAGTGGCTATATTTTGAGCGTCCGAATCACATAATCCACTGTTACATAAAAACTTAAAAGTTTTCTTTTATAATTAGGAAATTCTCCACAGTTGATTGTTGTACAATTAGTCCATATAAATTACAATTATTATGCAAACCGTCTTGACACCCGCGGATATTTTGTTGTTGTTGTTGTTTGGGTCGTCGCTTTACTTAACTACAGTGACTGAAGAGTAACGGTTTATTCAGCGAATGTGGGCTTACTTCTCCACACAATTTGCTTCATTGTTGTCTTTAATTTGCGGGCCCATCCATCCTACAGTTGCTTCCCATGTCAAGTTCGTTTATTTGACGCAATCACGGCACTTTTTCGGTCATTGAACTTTCCCTTTTAAAGTCTTTTCGTAATTGTCGTTTTTTTTTTATATTTTACCTATAAGATTCATCGTACTTAAAGACGTTTCTTTTTTTGAATGTTTATTTACAACATAAAGTGTATGTGCACAAACATAATTAGAATATATAAGTATCGAGCACCTTTAAAATTGGCGCCAATGCCCAATGATCTGCATAATTCTGCCCATAATTTTGCCATTACTTTTTGTTAGGTAACTGATATGGAATTTGTGTGACTTATGACCATGGATGAATAGTCCATGGTTGAAAATTGCATTTAAAGTATACTTAAATAAAAACAAATAAGTTATCACAAAAATTATTTTCTTTAAAAAAAAAAGTGGCAAACCAAAAATCAAATTTTAACCAAAATACCCTGTGCAAAATTGAAGCCAATTTACCGTTCCTAATCCTTCAACATGCGCCTGACATGGTAGACAGCATTGCAGGTGTATATAAATTCATAATTTCATTCTCTTGTGTCATTTACTCACACATTGAACAATTGAATTGGTATAGTTTTTCGTTTCCTTAGTAGTTGATGCAAAGTTTTATGTTTGAAGCACATACATTCAAAGAAACCGGTCTTTGTACTCTCTGTGGTTCAATTTAATTGAAGTCCTTCCGCCCTGCATTTAGTTTGTAAATACTTTCAGGACGTCTCAGACGAATTGTTTTTTGTTGTGGTAATAAAATATTTTATTAGCTTTAGAAAATAAAGGTTCCATCCAGTCTGCTAAGCACTAAAAAAGATTAAAAAGTGAAAATCTTGTGCGGGTGATTTTAATACGTTTTGTAGTTAAGCTGTGGTTTATAGCATCATTATTGTTGCCTGAAGAATTAAGTTTATACTCACAAAACCCATAAGTAAGTACAAAAAAACCTCATTAGTTGAAATAAAAAAAAGGTTCATGGACGCGAGTGTAATGCGACAGTTTACGAGTTTATTTAAACGATTATTGAGTGCTGAGGTTATATCAGATATTAAATAACAACCTGCCCATAAGGAATTACTCAATTTTATAGCGACAAAAGAAACATTTCAACAGCCTTGTCACTTAATTTCTTTATTTTCTTACATAAAACATATATTTCCGGATTGTATGTTAAATATATCGATCAAAGTATGAAAAAGAAAGTCCATGCACTCAACCCTGATAAAGACAACTGCAAGCTGTCTTAAACGGTAATGTATAATTATTTCTTCAAGAGTTAATTACAATTGGATTATTCTGTTTAATTGATTGCCTTATTAGGCGGTTTCAAGATTGTGTGCAGTACTTATATGGCGCAATGCGCATTAGCATTAACTTTCGATCATTTTTCAATGATCACGTCCGTGTGTGCTTATTTACATTTGTTACATAGTAAAAATTTATAGTTCTTTATGTTGGAAAACGGCATATTGCCAAAATTTGTTGTTGTAATTCTAACTAATTGGTCCCTCTAAACTGAGACAAAACCTATTTATTTTGTTGTTAATTGTTCATTAAGGGAAAGAATTGCTACTAATAGTTGTAGGCGTCGTTAAAGTGTCGTTAGTTGACAAGATAAACATCGAAACTGTTCATTTAATATTTAAACTGACAATATTTGCAGAAACAATATTTTTCCGAAATAGTATTGAAGAAAAGTAAGCATTTTGCAATTTTTGTATGCATAAATTATAATTTGAAATACGCCTTTACATTAAAATTATCATTTTTGCTGTTTTTGTTTTTTAATGCAAAAATGTACATTTTGTCATATGCGTCAATATTGATTTTAAATAAAGGTATATTCCGCTTGCAAAAAATGTTTATACTTTTTGAATTGCATACATTAACGTTTACCAGCTAAATAATTGGGAAATACTCGTCGATTTAATGTTTGTTCTGTTGATAATTTAAGTTATATGCAAATAAAATTCTTAGTTCAATGTATTTTTTTTCATTAGAACATTATTGCTATAATCCAGAAGAGTTATTTCGGGATACCTCCTGGCCTCAAATTTTAATATTTCAATTAAATAAATATGATACTCTAAATATATCTCGTTTTATTTGCTGCCTTGGGGTTGTTTAAAAAAGATAGAATTATGTTTAATATTTGTTTACATTTCATGACCCTCCTCATTTATTCTAACTCTTATCAAAAGTAAACAATTGTATGTTTTAAAGCAAACTTTATTGATGGGAGACAATTCATTTCGTTTGTTTCAATTTGTTGGTTTAAATAACATAATATGACATAAAATAAAGAAACATAAAATATCCCTCAATTCAGGAGGTCAAAAAAATCCTCAAATATTTATTAATAAATGTAATGTAATATTTTAAAATCAATTTTGACTAGCAATTTTCGTTAGTTGGCTTGACATTTCTTTTATTCGTATTATCCTGTCAAATTCATCAAAAATAATGTTCCCACATGTTCATGGTGTGAAGCGATCACATCAGCTTAAATGCTCTTAAAAAAAGACAATTTTCAAAGGATCTAATGCCTTTCATGTTAATGGACTCCTCGGTGAGTCAGCCTTACCTATCTCATAATAAAGTAAAGGCCCTTTAGTTTATGTGGGTTGCCTGATAAACGAAAAGGTCTCATCATTATGTTTTATCTTCTGCCCCTTTGTACGTTTCCCAAAGCCGATATTAAGTGCGTTTCTTAAATTCTAAGAACTTAGGGCTTCTTGTTTGTCTTTACCTCAACGTATAATACAACACCAACGCATCCTTATACTTGACCAGGTCATTGAGTTTTTCATTACGCTGAACGAGTCTATATCTTGAAGTAACTTCCGCTGTTTTGTGGGTACACAAAAAAAAAAGATAACCTTGTTGAGATCAATCCAAATATGGTTCTATACGAGCTGCTTCGTCGCGGCTATATTTAAGTATACGATATACCTATGTTGTAAAATGTTTTTGTATGTGCAAAACAAGTAGCAACTCAAGAAAAGTAAAGCAAGACGCGCACAACCACTGGCATTGGAAATTTACACTTTTTACGTGCAGTTTTTAACGGTTTCTTTGTAATTCAATGTCAAGTTGAAATTGAATAATTTGACGATTATAATTGAAAAGTCTTGCATTGCAATTATGTGGTTCTTGTGTGTACCAATGATCTGCTCTGAAAAACATTGTTAATTGTTCAGTCGCATGCGACAAAGAAGTGTGACTTTAAACAACATTATAAATTTTACGCAAGAGTTTCTCAATTTGGCGGTTATTTCGCGCCATTGACTTCTTTGATTGCCTAAGCGTGTCATAAAATTGAAGATATGTTTACTTGCAGGAAATCGCCGGTACTATATATTTTCGTATATTTAATATTTTTATATTGTATTGTCTAAAATATTGCCTATTATGTGTTTTTGTTATCCAGTTAATTATTGATTCGCCAATCAGTCCAATATACTTGTAAGTAAGAGAATTCTTCTTCAGAATTTTTCTGAATTCATTATTGAATTTATGGCTACAAATTTCATGTGTAAATTGCAACTGAAATCGATTAATAAGTATGATAAGTAATTTCAATTTATTATAGCACAATTCTGTTATAATGATTCATTAACAATAGATAAAAGTTCATACGTTTGGAAAGTGTTAGTCACTTGACTCATTACAAATGTCATTTATCTTCAACACTAAGTGGTCAAAGTAGATGCTATCTACAGCTTTACCTGCTGAAATTGTTCTTATCTTTAAACTTGTTCGCAATGAAATTATTATTTGACGTGAAATTGTGCATTACTATAATCCAATCTGACTGAACTCTAACGCGCTTAATAAGTAAGTAGTAATTAAGTCGAAAAATATTTAAAAAGATGTAATAAGTTATAAATTTACGCAAAGACGTTCATTTATTTTAAATTTGTTGTAAATATTAAAAATGAAAATGAAACTGGTATTTTTTTACTGTTTGTAATATGATTCCTTAATTATATATTGTTTTAAAACCATTAATTTATAATAATCTAAAGAAAAACTCTGCATCGGGTACGCTAGTTTCTTTAATTTATATAGTCTAAGAGTGAACAATAACATGAGTAAATTTACAGATCTTTAAAGTAGATGTGAATTGTGTGTTGTAACTATTTAAATAGTTGAGTCGAGACTTGAGACATTATGTCATCAGAAAAAGAATACAAATTACGTCAACACAAATTGTCTCCAAAGACAGCCATAAAATTAAAGTACATTGTCGTTTACATATACTAAAATATATTCTATATGTGCATACATTAAATAGTCTATGAACTCGCTTTCTAAACGTACGTTGTACATAGAATATAATACATATAAATTGTAAATGCCATAAACTCATATACAAATTTGTGTAATGAGTTAAATGTTCAAGTAATTGAAGCAATTGTTTCCA
>JANSTS010007224.1:45294-64172 GCA_026546915.1 Sylvicola fuscatus
ATTACATTAGTGTCCTCTTCTTGAGAGATCAAGTTATAACAAAGAGAGATACAAATCTTCTTATGCGACTCGAAATCACAATAAATTATCATATGTAGATGTAAATAAACTTTTCTGAGCTTCCTACACATATCCTATATATGATTGTATCCTTGGATCGAAGAAATAAATCCAAAAATAGTCAATACATGGTCCGATTTGTCTTGTCTTGGCTATTACAACAATATGCTGAGTCAATATTCTACCTACAAAACATGCATGTAAGTGGCGTTATGGCCGGCTCAGCCAGATGACATGTGTTTCAACTTCCAGCTTTGTCTGTTCCGACAGATGATCGAAGGCCACAGCGTTTCTATCATTTTATCACAATAATTGGTGTGTGTTTAGACGGTTGTTTTATTGTGGCATTCGTTCCGGTATATTGTTGTATTTCAAATCGCCACATATGTGTTGTACGTCCAACATGTGCATGGTCGATGTTGTCAGTTGTTTGCCACACACCTAAAAATTTGGTGTCTGTATTCCTGGCTTCTCTTATTGTGTGTCTTTAAACACACTCCGATTGATACCAATATTTTGTGCTTTTCATACAAATTTGAAGTTATCTTCCCGAGTCAGCAAGGGCAGATTGTGTGCTGACTAAGCTTCTATAGCCCCTCAATCCCCAATATATTCTCATACAGTCTTCAATCGTCATTCGTCATATATCCATATGTGATACGCGTACGCCGCGTCGCGTCGGCACTCGGCAGCAACTCTCGAGCTTCGACTGCTGGCGCTCGCTTCCACTTGCAACCGTTTTCATTATGTTACCAACCGTCCAACGTTTCGGTTCAGTATTGTGAAGTTGCGTCGTCGTGTGTCAACAATCGTACAGGCTACATACAATTTGTGAAGTCGTCTTGACTTGAATTTTCTCTTGGTCTTATATACGTAAGATTGTTGTGTTCAGCTGTGGTTTGATTGAATCGGAATAAATATTGTTTATTCGCTTCTCATATGATCACATGCGCAATATTACGCGTCTCGTTCATGTGCTAAGAGATTCCATGTACCGTTGTTTGGTCTACAAATTATAATTCCTACCAGTCAGCCGGTGGTTTTGCTACAGATAAATGTCTAAGACAAAAAAATCGTAAACAGTGCAGTTTGTTTACAATTTCAGTGATAACTCAATAATTTCATTTTAAATAAACAGTTTTTTATTCTGTCTGTGAAAAAAGAAGAAAATAGTATTTGAAAAACTGCAGGAGACTGTAAAACAATTAAATTGTTAAGCCATTGTTGAATTGGTGTTGTGCAATAGTTATAATTGGATAAGCAGCGAATTCATTATTTATTGTGCTTCATTTTAAGTATTTTAAAAGTTTTCAAGTGTTGTTCATACAGTGCGAAAAAACGTTAAAAAATACATCAACGAATTAACTATAAAATCATCTCTGAAAGTGAGACCGACAGTTTAATTTGAAAGAAATTAATTGATTTCAAACCGGAATAAAGTAAGTTTTTTTTATTAAAGTGTTTTTGTTTTTCTGTCGAAGATTAAGAGATAATTACTAAAGAAAAGATTAGATTTTATGCAGTACTTAGTGTAATATGTATATGTTTTTAAACATATGTTACGTACAAGGAAAATCGTATTCTTAACTAGCCAAATGTCAATATTCAAATATTTTTATCTATTTATTAAATGTTTGATAACAAAGAAATTGCGATTAAATTCTAATCAATTGTCATGTGATTTTGTATTTGCGAACAAAATGATTTTATTTACATCTGGTTTAAGTGAAATTAAAAATTGCAAGACTTAGAACCTGATAAAAGGTAAAGAAATCAATTTATGATATCTATGTTATCTAACAAATAACATTGTATTGTTAGAGTTTGTGCATTTCTATACTGCATCCTATTCTGATAATAATAATAATTTGGAATAATGAAAAACATGTATACAATCCCTAATTCGAAAATATCCAAGTCTCGTCTTGATTGCATCTTATCAACAAATTACCTCTTAAACAATTCAAATTAGAAATGCTAATTTAGTCACATATAGCATAAAGAAATCGATTTTTTTCTATACTAATGGACGCATACTTAAAATTTCAAATTGGATTTTTATTACAATAAGCATACAACAAGAGGTTGCAGTTTGCGAGCATACAAATTGCATATCATATTCTTTTGAAACGAGTTCGTGAATATTTGTTTTTATTTCAATGTACAACCACTCAAGTATGGCTATTCACAGCATTATCAAGCATGACTTTATGTATTTTGACATGCTTTAGTATAAATGACTTGCCGTTGCTAAATACACCATTCCAGATTTAATATTAATTATACATGCAATAGCCGGTAATCGCCATGAAGTGGAAAGCGCCTTGTTAATTTTGATTCTGCATATACGCGAGTATGTTACTCGTACTTGTAGACTGAACTAGAAACTAGCACGGCAGTGTTGAATGAGTGTGTGAGATATGATAGCAACACAAGAGGCGCATAATTGGCAATAAAATTTACACATAATTTGATGTGAATGCCACTCGCCATTGTGCGGCTTCAAATTTTTCCTATTGACTATTGAGTGACTTTTCACTGTTTTGTATCCAATTGGTGTGAACGTCGAGTTAAGGTGGTCAGGTTGAGAGAGTTCAAAGTTCTTATAAATAACGATTATATAAAGTTATAATTTAAATTGAGAGTCATGGCATTTGTTATTCAAAGATTTAGAATAGGATCAAACCCTGAGCTAGAAGCGTATATAAAATGATTATAGTTATGTCACCGTCCTTATTAATATGTTACTGACATTTTCAGATTTAATGTTTATGTTTACGTCGAGTGCGTCATTTATGTTAGTTACACATAGTCTTGCTACTTTTTTGTCATCTTTAATTAGAATTTTTTAAAGTAAATAACTTGTTTTTTGAAAAACTACAAAGAAAGTTAAAAAATTAGCATTAATTTGTGTCAATATAAACAAATACAAGATGTTAATTGTAATATTTACGAAAGTTGTTTAAATTGTATGATTTAACGTCAGAATGATGATATTATGTAATATTGAAAACCAACTACTTAAGAAAAGAAAAAGAAAAGTTTTATAATAAAAATACAAATGTACGTCTAAATTGGTCAAAACATTAGAATGAAGCTTTCTTAAGCACAATTCTTTTTGAATAATCTTTTTTGAGTACTTCGAATGTACTTACTTTTACTAATATTTATTTTAGCAGATTTGCACATTAACATAAATGTTAATCACAAGCCACAACACATAAAAAACAAATAAACTAGCCATAAGCATACGTACACTCAACTCGACGGTTAATGTTTTTTAAATGTGGCGCTTTATGAGCAACCGCATGCATTTTATGCTTTCGAATTTCTTCAAATGACGTCTTATATGCCATTCCCTAGTAAAGTTCAAAGAATTGTCTTTGCTACACCTTTTTGTGGGCACATAATAATATACAATTAGTAATTACTATATGTATACTTTAGTTCGGCACTCAACATCAGATGTCTGAATGCTAAAACGAAACTGAAATGTGTTTAAACATCAAAGTTTATAGAAAATGCGACCCAATCGTATATGTAAAGATAACAATAAAAATCACGCACAGCGAAATCATGAGAGAGACGAAATCAAATAAAAATCAAGGTAATACGACTAAGTTTTATGACACGAAATGAAAAGCTCTCGCGTTATGTTTAATGAAATATGTAAACATGGTCACTTTCTTTTCACGCAAAAATATACTTGCGCTCGTATACGCTATGGCAAACGTGCACAAGGAAAATTCGATTGCAATACGCACCCAGAGTCCACAGAAAAGACGACACATAATATTATGCTACAGCATAATATGTACATATTTATAAGTTACATATACGCTGGCAGTGGCCTTTTAATATATATTTAAATTTGAAATGAAAAACATTCATTTACGTGGTGGTGTAAGGCATAAGACAACAATATAGCAGCAGCAGCAGAAGAAGTCGAAGACTGTCTCATGGTCAGTTAATTTATCGCCATATGAATTAAGAGAAATGGAAGCGAAGAAGAAAATGTCTCGCGCATCAAGACAAGCGCTGAGCTCCTCTGTACACTCGTATATAGATGACACGAACTAACCTGGGAAAATAACTGAAATATTGTATGTTTGTGAAAATCTAATTATATTTTACTTTGTAGAGAAAATCGCTATTAAACCAAACAAGATTGTAATATGGGTGAACATTTTCGTATTAAGAAGTTCAACTGAAAATGACCAGCGATCTTTAAAGGTAGCTATTAAATATTAAATCAGCCGCGAGGGCCATTCATTTCCATAACTCGTACTCCTAAATACACAAGTTGGTGATTTCACGAATAAGGTCCGCCACTTTCAGCTGATTTGATTTCACAGTGTGAAAGTGAATTTACATTTCTCAACTATGAATGCCAATTAAATTCTTATATGAAACACAAAATTGCCTCTAATCTCGTTTAACTCAATTGTGTATGAAATAATGAAAGAAAATCCAACAATGCATTAGACTAAATGATTTTTAGAACTAGCCATAATTGAAATCTAGAAAAAATTGAGTTTCAGAAAGCGCAGAGAAACTGAAAGCAATCAAAGCTCCTACAAATTGTTCCACCATATTACAATAGATCAGTTGAAGTCTTGTATTTGCCGTCTTAACATGTACGTGGTGCAGTCTTGAGTATACTTATCTTTCTGTACTAGCGGCAGGGGCAAAACAAAATCACACTAATTCGATTGTGGCTTTAAACTATTATCGCGGAAAATTGTATTTATGGAAAACTTTCACTAAGCAGCACCGTATAATTGATTATCCCTTGAGCACTTGTTAATATTTTCATCTTATGCTGTTTATTTGCTGGGCGGTTCATAAATCATTGTTCATAACCATGCCTAACCTTTTACGTTTTATTTAATAAAATATGCAAAGTGCACACAATGCATGGTTGTTTTTAATAAAATAATAAAGCATAGACATTCTGTTTGTTCTTTAATCATTTAATAAGTAGACTAGGTTAAAAAAGGGAAAGTAGATTTTTGGGAATTATAAAAAAAGATATATTAACAAGTATATTTTGACAGGCAGTTTAATTGCAATGTACTTCAAATCAATGCAAGTAATCTGATGAGCTGGTTCTCATAAAATTCTTAAAGAAGAAGACAGAGGCCAATACATCTTTTATAACAAAAAGATGATGCTGCAGCAACCTATATTTACCGAATGCAAGAAATCGAATCCGAGAGAACAATTTTCCTTCTTGTGTGAGAAAACCACGTAGAAAAGATATTTCATTTTATTTTATACTTGAGACAGAATTGAAGCTGTGCGGTCGCAATATATTCCGTTTCTTAAGATATCTGTTGTTGTCTTTCATTTCGTCGGTGCGTTTGTTTGGCCCATTTCTGATTACCGAAAGGGTTAACCCCGAAATGAATGGAGATAGAAACCGGTTGTCGTGTGTGTATGTCCATCCAAATTTATAATGCGCTGTACCAAGACGCGCAAGTATCTCGCGAGCCTGATCTTCTGGTTTTTCTGATCACCATCGCTTTGTTTCTTTTTATTTTCTTCTGAATTTGTTGTTGTTCCTGTTCGGTTTTCGTTTGTTGTGTGTGTCCAATGGTTTGTCCGTCGAGTCTGCGATCGTTGTTCTCAATTACACAACAGCCTCACTGTTCTTGAAAATGTGCACCTCGTGGGCATTTAATATCTAAACCCTCTTCCCATGCGCTTCGTTTTTAAAACAGGGCTCTTACCACTTCTGCTGCAAGTTTGGACACTTCGTACATTGTTAAGACCTTACATTTATTTAAGATTGAACATTTTTAAGTTTAAAAGCGCATCGCCAGCAAACACGACGCTTGTTTCTTATGCACATGCATAACAATACAATATTTATTCTGTTATTTTGTGATGCGTACTGTCTTGACACATATGCAAGGGCAGCAGGAAAACAGCAATTGTGGCTATAATTCGCATCTAGTTCGACTTTAGAGTGTAATATGAAATGGAAAATGAGGTGAAAATAATGAAGAAGAAGACAAGTTATAACTTATGCATGTAAATAATACTGCAATCGAAAGAAGCCCTAACAATATAATATTATATATTTTGTTGTGCTCATATACGTATAAAAAACGACGAAGGAAATGATTGCTCAAGTAAGGCTGTAGCAGAGCCAAAATATGTCCTCCGGCCAGTCGTCGTTTTTTCTTTGATTTATAAATATGCTCCGAAACCGAAGACAAGACCGTGGCGGTGTAATGATCTGCGGTGGTGGTGTTGCAGAGGTTTCTGGAGAGATGATGATGGTCGTCAGGACAGTCTAACCACATTAATACAATTCTCATGGCTTTGCGCAAAACGTCTTGAGTGTCTATGTTCATGAATCATGCGTTAATGTTAAATGCATTCGTGAAGAAAAGGATGCTTGACACACAATTTATAAAATTTTATTTGAATTTTCATAAACAATCGCTTCATCAGTCGTTAAGGTCAAGGGTTTTAATTTAGTGATTTCTTCAAACGATTACATAAATGGCCTTTGCAATTAAATATATTCAAGCGATTAACCTTCCATGCAGCAGACATAATTTCAAAACATAATAATCTGTAAGTCTGAGCTGGTTGTGAATTTATACAAAAAGCTCTCCCACACTCGTCGCTTTTGGTCATTTAAACGTAGTTATTTATATATCATCTAATTTATGACATTTATTCTTGGAAATGCCGCAGCCGAACCATATAAGTCCCTTTATTTTATTAATCCTAGTAATTCCTTTTTATAGTTTCAATATAAATTTTATGTAGAGGCGTTGGCTGTGTGCGCATGATTGTGTTCAATTTACTAACGAAAAGTTAATAAATATCATACATGATTTTTATTAAAATAGTTGAAATGTTTATTTTTTTGGCGAATAGAAATTTTATTACAACAATTTATGAAATGAATAGCAAACAATCGTTTTAATTATGTATAGAAACGGACTGGTCAAGCTTAAGCAGGTAATTTGCGTGCGACCTTGCTTGATTATCTCATGATGCTAATAATATGAATATTTTCGTTTCTTTGTTTTTTTTTTGGTAAAATATAAAAATGAAAGCTTTCAATTCTGTTTTAAAAATTACTTATTGTTATTTTGACTTCTGTTTGGAATAAAACAAATGTTTAACGTCTATAAATACATTTCACAACAGTAATTAACTGAGAATAATAGGTGTAGAAGTAGCAAATATGATTGTTTTCTTTTTCTTGACATGTGGAATCCAACTACCCATGATGCAAACAAAGAATTTTTCAAGTACAAACCACAAGTAATAATAGATATTAAGTTACATTTGTTTTTGTAAAATAAAATGCAATGTAATTGTAAAAAATGATGAAAATAATAATGAAAATATTGACAAAAAGCACATATTTAAAAACGAAAAAAATTGTATAGAAAAAAATAATAAATTGATTGAAAGAATAACAAATTACATATGTGAGTCATCCGCCATCACGTATCTTCAAACAATGCGTTTCCAAAACAATATACATATGAAATAATTATAGAAAATGAGGCGTCATGCTATCGACACCAATCCACATTTAAAATAAATTGAAACTGATTCACAACAAACGCCACAGATTGTAAGACAATTCCACTTGATTGCATGCAGAGTATGCCAATGCTTTTGTTTTAAGCTCGACGCGAAAGATTTACAATTAATATATGGCCGTCGCACCATATTTATCATATTGCAATAGATTGTCGTCACGTAGTTTTTTTTTATTTGCTTGGCTATAGTGAATAGACAAACCAAATGTGGGTCACCTTCGCGTTAAAATCTCCAGCTCATAGAAAACTCATAACATGTTAGAGACTCAAAATAAAAGATATACTTGTAATTGTATGGTACATAGCGAGGGAGAGAATTAATCAATTGGATACACTTGGCTTAAGATATTTAGTATAAAGTGCTGACTTGAGTCTCTTGTGCACTGAGCTGAGTTTTGTGTGTAAGATATTAAACGCTCTCAAGTCTCTATACAGTAGATGATTTGAGACAAGTGTCTGCACTATGTGTTTTCATTGTGTTGAATGTCTTAAAGACAAGCGGCCAGCACTGCAGACGATTGCGTTCAAGTTCATCAAGCGGCCAGCCAGGAGCAATGCAAAAACGCGAAATACCATGCAATTGGTGCGTCATCCAAATAGAACAATAAACAGATTAAGGGAGTTTCTAGATGTTCTAGCATTATCTTTACTGGATGGGAAATAGAGGCACATATGCATGCAGCATATTTATATTCGTAGTGTAACACAGATAAATTACATCAAGTTGTAAAATCGTTATATGGAAGTAAAATAATTATTTAAGTTGTGCGTGTTAACAATTTACTATGTACGGTTCAGGCTCGTGCATTTAATAAAAACACGTTGATCTATTTTTGCTTTTGTACCTTCCACCTTAACAATATTATATGTTCCTTTGTTAGGTTGCAAGTGCACACTGAACATGCTCAATTTCTAAGACTTAGATTATACAGGCCGTATAAGGTTATTACAGTAATTATTATTGGCCAGAACGTCGGATAATAAATAACATAGAACGATCATCTATCATAATGAGTAATTCTATATAAGCGATTATGTTTTCGTTTCCATATTGTGAGACTTAACTTTTCTTTAGTTTGTTGTTTACAATACAAATTTAATGCAATTTAAAAATTCATTGTAAGAATTTGTCATTTATTGAGTACAAAAAGAACATGAACATTAATCAGAATATCGGCTACATGAAAATGTTTAAATCAATTATTTTTTCATTCTTTTATCCGCTAAACAAGACACACCAAAAATCCAGTAGCAACGTATTTAGTGAATTGCCAACATCGGCACTCCTCCAACAGAATAAAGTCAACGACTTCTGTGGGAACACAATTTGTATGACATGTCGAAACGATTTATGCTTGCAAGCTATTGGTAAAGTGTAAACATTTTCGCCGCACATTACAATTACGGTCAATATTTCATTAAATAACTATTTTAAACAATATATTGTACATACTCGCGTACAACATAAATGAAGATAATATAGTTATTTGCTCGACACATCATCGTTCATCAACGACGATCTTAAATGATGCCAAGTGCCAAGTGCCAAATGCCATATAAATATTTTTTAGAGTACATAATATAGTCTTTTCACAAGTTAGAGCATAATGATTATGATGAATCGTGTGCCTGTGTTGTCAGTTCAAATGTACGTCTTAGCAATGCGAAATGCCTCTTTTCCTTCGAAGCCACGAATCTTACACGACAACAAAGTGCAGGCCACCGCCAGCAAAATACGTATTGCATCATTTGTGAATAAACACACGAAAAGAATAGTTCTTGTACACAATATCTCCAGTCCGTGACTTCAGCGAATGGTACGTACTCATGTACAACTTAAGTGTGAGGTCAAAGTAATTTTAAGTTAAACTGGAAGATGTTAAAAAATGATATTATAACAACAAAAACATCAACCGGTGCGGTGTCTTGAGCCGTTCTCATGTATGTAACTACTCTCTTTTGTTAATTTTTTATGGCGTGTCTTTTCATACGTTGTTCTTTGATGTCCCTTGTTTTTCTTTACGTCAATTGCGTTTTTGCTGGCGGGATAAATAATATGATTGTGTTATGGTAAAAAATACTTTTCAAAAACTTAAGCAATTTTTTGCTTTTGTTGTGCTGCAACATTAGTGCTGTCTGTTTTTCTTCAACACTCCAGAACTTAACATTGCGCCAGCAGTCGCAAGCTCCTTTGAATCGTAGAACAAAAATATTAATTTTATTTTGTTAATAAATATAATGATTGAAACATATGGTTAACAATGAAACGCTACTAAATTTGCTGTTTGGTAATTAAAGAACATATTTAAGGTCAGTCAAGGGTAAACAAATTTGTAAATAAGTTAAAATTGCGAGTCGCATTTTTTACATAAGCTTTGATGATGTTTAGGGCGGCGACTTTAATTTGACTCTGGCATGACAACTTAACCTTGTGTGCTTTTGTGAATTGCCGACAATTTATTTGTTGGAGATAATTGCAACCTTGTTAGTGACACTGATGTTAAGTCACACGCAATAACCTTTTTTTTAGCAAAACAAAATATAAGTTTAATGTTCGCGTTTTAATACATTATCAATTATTATCCATTTTCATAAAATATGGTTTATTACCAAAACTTTTATGTATCTGACTATTTTATTGGTTTAATATTTGGTCTCGTAATCGTTTAATTGCTATTTAATAATTGTTTTAATAAAATATATTATTTGATATATTGTAACTTTACGTTTATTGATCAAGATAAATTTATAATAGCGATAAAATAAATCTTACATTGTGCCCTAGGACAGTGAAAAACATTTATCGATTTACTGCATATTTTAAAGCATTTCAGTTTTATTAATACTTTGACGATAAGACTTCACACCAAAATGCTTTTAATATCAATCCAATACACTTGTTTCCTTAATAGTTTTTCTATGGTGAATAAAATGATTGCCAAAAATGCAAATAAGGGTGCGGCTATATAAAGCGTCTTTAAGATTTGTCTTATAGCATATTATTATAGAGTTGTATCAATTTGTGTGATGATAAATCGATAATGCTTTCGAAACTATCAAGTGGTCGACTCCATATTCTACTCAAAATATACTAAACATATTTTATTGGATATACTGAATTTATTTATGCAAAGAAGACCATATTTTAAAAGAAAAAATCTCATACCGTTTTGTAGTTTGACAAAGGAAAAACATATGTCGTCGAAAACAGTTTTCGATGGCAATTTATAAGAATGTCGGCAGACAAACAAATGTTTAATTTCGTGGTGGCCGCAAACTGAATGAATTCATAATAAAAGAGCTTCACAGAATTTTCAGAAATCCATAAAAGCGCTTAATTACGTCATACTAATTCAATATGGAAGTCAGTGGTAATGTGGATCGGGGATTTTTCTTTACGTTATGTTTACCAATTATTAAGAATTGCCACTGACCGACTCAAGTCATGTGAATGCTAGTTAACGAGTTGTACAACGACATATCCATACATGTAATTTTTTCTTATGGATTAAACTCATTCACAAATGGCTGAAAGTAGAAAGATTCATTCATAAAATGCCTTAATTCTAATCACATTACAACAAATATAGGCATCGATTCAATGAATGAAAATAGTATCCACTGAAAACGTTAATGGTTTGATGCTGCATCTATTTTCTATTCCGCTGAAATGACAACCTGCTTTCTTAAGATGCCATATGAAGGGATTTGTTGATTAGTAAACGGAACAAACAGAATACAGTTGAAACATATATTCCATATCTGTGTTTAGGATTAGATCAATTCTACTGATTGACGTGCATGCAGTGGAGACTAACTCCTATACAAGTAGTTGAAGATAATATGAAACATGCTTCTTTAAACGCTTTTTTTTTATTGTTTGTTGTACTTTATGCATATAAATTTCTTTTATAACTGATTTCTGAAGCCAAAACTGACTCTGCACGCTCATGGCATTGAAAAGCTCAGCCATTTGGCATCCATCTCAAATGCCATAGCCTCCAAAAAACGCTTAAGCACTTTTTTCAATTGTTGCCATTTTAGAGATTGTTCATTATTTTCTGTACGCATTCAATTTATTTTCACATGTGTGTTTCTCTTTTGTCACATACATTTCTTTTTCAATGTCGATATTGTGGTTTGTTTTTGGAGGCTTAACTTTAATTCTTCATTAAGTCGATGCAGTTAAAAGCTTCTGCTATCTTGGAAGGTCAGAAGTCTTTGTATTTTTTTAGAGTTAGATGGATTTGTTTTATACAATTTTGTATCTTTATAAGAATATGTATATTTTTCTATGCGAAGAAACATACAAATTGTTTTAATTATAACATGTTCAAGTAGTTCTTGTTTGAACAATTTCTTGACTTTTATGTGCGTGTTTAATCAAAAAAAAAAAACTTCTCTTCAGCCAGCATTGCGTACATGTTCATAATGTTATTCCGTTGTCTCCATAACATACTACAAAATATGTACGAGTGTCGAGTATATTATGTTTCCATAGACTGCGGTCGATGTTTGTACGTACTCGTATTATGTTCATTTGGTTTCCACCTCTTCCGTTTTCAACATGGTAAATGTATTCCGTTTATGTTTTCTATATCCAATATTGTAACAAAGGAACAGACGCAAATGAAACTTCTTGAATTTTAAATATAATTTTTTGGATTAATAAGGTGAGTTTTAAAAATAAACACTTATCTCATTTCTACGTTTATTTTTGATCGTATATAAGCGGAGTTTTTTCTCTATCTTTTACTGTTGTTTCAATATGTATATTGTTAAACAACTTATCTGTAGATGATCCAGTAAGTCGTTGGAGTAGTTATATTACCACACGAGAGACTACCGACTAAAAGTTAGGCAACAGTATATGTAGTACACAGAAGTTGATAACATGTGCACACGTGCATTGATAAGACCATATTGTACTATAGTTACAAGTAGTCATTTACTGGCATATGTCGTTACCCATTAAATTCTTCCAGGCCAGGCATTTAAATATAAGCACTTCACTAGAGTACGGTTATTTGTAGTCGCGCTTTTATGACAAAAGCAATTTGGTTTTCTTGGCAGGTCACACGAACTTTAATGGAAGTGTGTACTTACAGTAAGTCTAATAAAATCGCATTGTTAAAGTTTATTTAAGAATGAAATGAGGAAATGCGCTAGTTGAATAATAATAGTAAGGGCTTTGTTGTTTTCTGCCTTACTTAGTATTAATATTATTCTCTTTATTTATTTTTAGAAACTTACTGACACAAAGATGGGTGAACGTCGTGGCACAAAAGCTCTTGAACTGTGGTGTCGGCGCATGACTGAAGGATACCATGGTGTTAAAATTGATAACATGACAACATCTTGGCGTGATGGGCTGGCATTTTGTGCGATGATCCATCATTTTCGGCCGGATTTAATGTAAGTTGGTGTTAAGGAATAAACATATTTTATACTTATCAGTATTCACAGATCATGCAAAAGCTACAATTCATAAGAACATTTTGAAATCACTAATTAATTATCACTATTTTAATATGTTTTAAAGATATTATCGATGTGAATAAAAATTTGTCATTAAAGCAGACTGAACTCACACGTTCGTTGTTCCAGTGTCCCAATTCGTTCCATTTTTTTTTGCGTATAATACGTTGCATGATTAGCATAAACATACCTGCACTGTTCGACATATATTTAAGAAACGGGTCTCAACAAGAGTCTGGCAAGAAAACTTCCACATATATAATAAAGTGAAAGAACACTCGAATGAAATGAGAATCTTGTCGAATAGCGCAAAATGAAATGTATGTATTCATATCTCCAATACAAAAATTCACATATGTAGTCACAGATTCACGGGAACATGTCCAAGAGGCAAGATGCCAATGGGAAAGAACAACTGTCTATATAATCATTACAAGAAGAAACGTGTTTGTTGTCTTCAGGAGACGAAGCTGATGTATTACTTTCAGAAAGACATTTGTAATATGTTTAGGTCCAAATATATTATGTACTATGTATACAGTATATACCAAAACGTTTGGTCAAATCTAACATCAGTTCACACAGGTACCAACAGATTAAGCTTTTTATTGACAGACTGATAGATGAGCGGATGGGCCACTAAACTTTAGTCACTAATGAATAGGAGAGTAACACGCTTTAAGAAATTGTTAATGATCAGCTGTTAGTGGTTGCTTTGTCTTCTTTGAATTCAGTTAATTTTATCAAAATCCGATCACCATTTTGTGCAGTGGAATTTGATTAACTGCCTCGAATTACAGTTAATTAAGTGCAAGGCGCATGCTTATGTTAAGACAGTTCTGTGAATCATTATCCACATTTTAGCTTACTTTTCGTATTTCTCTGATAAATAAAGTTACAACAATGAAATGTTCATGTTATTATTTAATTGTAATTAAAATATCGATTAAGAATCCAATTCCATAAGTAATTTGATTATTCATACTATGAATTAGAAAGCAATAATTCAAAAGGAAAATGCATGCAAAAGCTTTATAATAGAAATTTTATCTTAATAATAATAATAATGTTATATAATAATACATAATAATACTGAATATATATTTATGTTCTACACGATCCCTGTTTCTTGTTGAACTTTCTTGGCCTAAATAAAGTTCATTTCATTTATTTGTCTGTACTTTAATTAAATTTACCAACTAAAAATAAAGAACGTCTCTCCATCAATTGAATTCGCATTCATTGAGGCATTTCTTCTACATAAAACACTTCATGCTGTGTTTTATGAATTAACTTCAGAAAAATCGTGGGTGTGCTGATTCATTTCACATTGTACACTCTATTTCATCATACAACCATCAAAATTAATCTGCTTTAAAGTTTGAATCGCGTGCTTTTCATTGCATGTACTGATAAAGATCTAAATTTTAATGACTCATTATTCTATAAAATGTGTACTAATTCTATTTCAGTGAATTTGAGAAACTAAACAAAACTGATGTGTACTACAACAATGAATTGGCCTTCCGGACAGCTGAAATTCACCTCGGAATCCCAGCATTGCTTGATGCAGCCGACATGGATGCTTATGAGGTGCCCGATCGTCTGTCAATTCTCACGTATCTGTCACAATTTTATCAAGTATTCGCATCACAAGGTAAGTCGAATCTTATGTACAACAACTTTCTTCTGTGCCGAGACTGTATAAGCACCTGCACCGCACGTAATGCATAATTGCCGCATGACATGGCCTGAGGTTATTTATCCACCTGTGTGGTCACTCTGACTTACAGTGAAAATAAAAAACCTGCAGACATGATTATAATTAAATGAAGTGTTTTTTTTTTGTTGTTGCACTTTATGTCTTTTATAATGAGCAAAATTTGCGTTTTACTATGAAGACTTGCAGCGGATGTCTATCCGTCTATCCTTTAATGAGCTATTTCATCAACTTTGAGGACAACAAATACAGACGAAACATAAACAAATTTCTATCATGTTCAGATTTTATTTATCTCAAGTCTGTGATAAATTTTATGTTAATCTTTTAAATTTATTAAACGAAATGCAAATCTCATCAAAAGTCTTTAAAAAGTTTAATGAACTTTTATGCTAAACATAATGTCTAATTACGTTGAGAAGTTATATTTATGTCAAGTGCCACAATCCCGTTACATTCAAACCATCAGCAAAGATTAAGCAAACCAACAAAAAAGTTTACATTTAAATGTGTCAAATTGCAACACGTATGAGGAGTGGTTGTTGACTGTTGACAAAACTTAAGCCAAATAAGAGAAAAAGTAATAGTGTCTCTTCCACTCGTGACTGCGTCTAATCCGCCCACATTGTCACGGCCAGGTCAGCACTTTCTCTGCGAAAAGCAGTGTCTGCGTCTGCACATGCGAGCTTGCCTCTTACATTGTGAGTTGAATTATTAACATAATACGCATCGTGTAAGTGTAAAAATAAAAGCTTACTCGAACATTTGCTGCAGTCACACAATTTGATTAACATGTAAATATGCTTTGTTTAGCTGCTGGTAAATCAGCATTGCCCACTCGCACGCGTTAAAGAATACATCATTTGAAAGTAGACTTTGTCTGAAAAAAGTCAGAATAAAATGGGAGTTCCCTTTTATGCAACTACTCGTATATTGAAGTAAGAAAACTAAAATTAATCGGTTTTGATGTGATCGTGTTGTTGCCTTCCACAGGTGACTCATTCTTAAGTAGGTTTGTTTTTAATTCTGTTTCGTGATGCTTCATGGCAAAAATTAGCGACAGCAATTTTTTTTTATTAAAAAGAAAGGTATTTTTAATGATGTTATTTTTATACCTCTGTAATTGTCTTGATTTTTATTGTCACATTTAAAAGATTGTTCACTCTTAACCTGCATATGACTTTCTAATTCTTCTGATCCTTACTAAGCATATCTTGCGCAATTCAGTTCATTTCAATTCGAATACTTATGCAAACATCTCCACTTGAATAAAATACAATATTCATTGTAAAACTGCAGCAGTCGAACATGCTTTCGATTAAAAACCAACAGCCTCTATATTTATGGTTTAAGCCAAGCCCCGAATTGAGTCGATTGAACTACAGCCAAGCTCATCCCATGCTCAATGCAACTCGAATCAACTTCAAAGTAATTGTTTGTACGCGCTTGGCATTTCAGCATGTAAAAATCATGCAGTTATGTATTTGTACGTTTCGATTGATCAGAAAATAGTAAACAGCATAACGACAGAAATAATGATTTCAATAGTTGATGTTAGGAAATTACGAAACATATAATTTGTATTAATGTTCTTATTGCAACTTTACGTGCGCCCAGTTTTTAAAGTCGCAACATCTGCCGTTACATAGAAACAAATATTTATGTTTAATCTCGCATCTGTTTAAGACATATGAATGCTGTGGCAAAATGATAAGCGAAGGCAATTAATTGAGAAAACACACTACTGACCCGATTCGCGCAATTTTCATGCAACATCATTTTTAATCATTTCCTTAGCGAGTCAATTTTTTTGTTCATTTGGTGAAATTATTTATCGCCCTTTTACTCTTAAAGCAATTTCCGGTTAACTTTTTTTATAGTAAAAATTATCCAAGCATATAAAAATTCTGATTATCGCTATGTAAGTTTATGTTCCAAAGTATTATGGCCATATCCCGTTAGAAAGTTTTGCAAATTGAAAGTGTTGCTGGACACTGGACAGTCAGTTTTTGTAGGATTTTTTTTATGTACATAGGCACGTCGAGAAATATAAAATAAATACTCGCTAGAGTCTTAAAAATTTATTTTTATAAACAAAAAATAGATGCAAATTAAAATGTATGTTGAGGTTTATTTATTATATTAACTATGTATTATGATAGTTTTGTATAAATAACTATTAAGAAAGACGATTTATATATTCATATAGAGTTTCTGAATTGTGCAATACAATAATTTAATTTATGTAATATTCTCTTCTACGAAAACCCACCCGCATTTTTATGAAGTGGATCTCATCATTGAAACCCACGGATGAAGATCATAAAATAAAAATTATAATTGCATTTTTAAACAAATTTCTCATTACACTCACCTTGAAACCTCATTTTATGCTAATATGTACACGACAATAGGAACACACATCACGTGGATTGTCTTGTTGACCTCCATTTCCATATACAATTAATTTGAGACTGCAAAAACCAATTTGACGGATATATATTATGACTTATGTTATGGCCAATAAATGTGCAGTCAATGTGGCAAAAGTACACATCATAACATCATCAAGACACTTATGTGAGCCGATCTATAGACAGCACCTGCGCTCCTAAGTCCGTAGAGTTAGATGAAAAGTAGGCTAGCAAGTTTTATGTTCATTCACATGTTGTTTATTTTGCCTATATTGCTTACCATCGTCCACCTCGGTCGTCTTGTGTTCATCTTTCTCGCGTTTTACCTGTGGATTGTGTGAACTGTGAAGTGCAAAGAAAATTAAATGAGACGCCGAAAAAAAGGGAAAGTCATGAGATGAGATTTTCGCGGAGTCGCGATCTTAAAGGAACGGCCATTACACTGTGTGGAGAGACATAGCCAGGCATATAAGAGACGTGTACATGAAGCGGAAAAGGTACATGTTTATGTACAATCTTTGAAGCGACTAGCAGTCTGACTTATCCATCGTTGCGAAACATATTCCGAAGTCCGTACACGCGGATGCCAAAGTCTTTGCATTACAATTTACAGATCACTTATCAGTGCGACTTTAATTTTTTGCTTTCTCTGCATATGGCACATGCCACAGCCTCCAATCGGAAGTCGCTTCGTTCCGAGTGCATTTAAAATCAGCATGAATCAATACTTAATTCACATATGGAAGATGGAGGCATAAAACAAAGCAAAAAATGTGGGAAAAGTGAAAGATTTTAATAGCCGATAATCTGTAGGTTGGTTGCAGAAATTATGGAAACGATTGCGTAAACAAATTAAATTCTTGTATTTTACTAAAAATTGTTGCGCAATTATTTAAAATAGTCTAGACTTAACATTGTTAAACTGAATTGCATTTCATATGTTGCACGTGGCTATTTGAAAATTATTAATTTGATTCATTCAGTTTACTTGGTTTTTTTCAAATTACTTGCACTTACATTATAATTAACGAGTCGGTTTTACAAAAAAAAATAACAAAAATTGTCTCTTTAATTCTACATTGATTTTTATTAAATGTATGCAACTATAGGTTATTGCAAAGATTTAAAATTACACCACATCTCACATTAAAACAACATGAATTTCATCTGAAAATTGCATTGACACCACTTGCAATTTATGGCCGTTCTTCTGTGTATGGAAAAAAGTAACCAGCTCATATGTCCATGTGACTTTTAAACAACAGATTGCAAAAATATGTTATTTCTAGGCGAGCGGTTTTGTTTTTAGTTTGTGTACCAAAAATGCAGGGTTTTCTTACACATGCCAGTCGTTTGTAAAATGCATTTTCTCTAACATGCGGCTCTTGTTTGTTGCGTATTTTGCAATCAACTTTGCTTCGTACTGTTATGGTTGTCTCGTAAGATTGAGCCATAGGTGGCTTGACTTATTTTGTATTAATTCAAATAATCAATAAAGAGAATGTCGAAGTGGTTTTCCTGATAAAAATGTGCATACAGAATGCTTGTGCAAAATAGTAATAATAAGAAAATGCCTTGGAATTTATTACATCGAATACATTCAGTGTCTATCTATATTTAGCTGTAAAT